>JAUTBT010000279.1:0-11352 GCA_032361225.1 Lepetodrilus schrolli | reverse complement strand
TACGCATTATGTAAAATAATGAAAGGTAGGTCCGGGGAAAAACATGGTCGATCGCATGTAATTGTTGTCGCATTTATATCTAAAAGCTTGAGGTCGCATTAAATTAGTGACGCATTAATGTCCTGATTTACAGTATTACTGAATTTATTAAACAAGTTAAACGATATTATTGGTTTGAATGGGTTAATAAGCAAAAATAGACAATACTTAGTGTCTGTGAAAAACACAAAAGCCGATCCTTCAAAATGATGATGTCTTTGTCTCATTTGTAAATAATGATATTAAAACTTTATGGAAAGACACAATACATTCGACAGTACACTTTTTTAAATACAGTATATCAAACAAAATTCAAACAAAATTAGTTGAGATAGGTGGGATATTATTTGCAGATTTTAGGAAGAACAAACATGCGAATGTATCATAATGACCCAGTCACAGAAAATGCTTCCACTGAACACCCTGCAACTGTTTTACTAGACACATCATTCTGTAGAGAACATATTGATTACATCAAACACTACATCTTGTACCTCGTGTCTATAGATATTGTCTATATCCTGCAGTTTATGGAGAATCTTTGTTTTAGAGATTGACCCTAAATGTAGGACATAGACGATATCTAAAGACACGAGGTTAATACTCTCTTTGTCATCTAATGTCAAGCTTAAATACTTCTCTACATAAGAAAAAGCATCAACGCGTGAATCGAGATTTAAAGTTACGCGTAGGAATACATACAGTTCAGACAATTGTAAACGGCTTCACTCATTGATAAATATATCAAAGGAAAAAACAAACATTGAAAAGAATTCTCATTTTTATTGCAAATTGTGAACATATTAAATCCCATCGATTAGCATATAGTCCCCGATCGTAATTGTCATATTGTTTACTATTTCCATACAGTAGAATTTAGAAATAATAGTATGACGTCACACAAGGTCAGCGGACATGCGAAAATAGTTCCCTAATTTGCATCGTTATCAGTCGGACAAAGTAGTATGCTACATGAAATATCTGTATACTTGTTTGTTCTCATAAACTTACTTGAATGCATTGTTATTACTAGTTACTTCAAGGTAATTTGGTAAAGTTTTAATAAATACTATGCTAATTTATATGTATTCACATAATTAAGGGATAGAGTACGGTCTACCCCAATATATAGTGTATTAAAGTATAGTTTTGCCCTGAACTATAATAGTTAACTATAATAGTTCAGGGCAAATTATACTTTAATACACTGTATTATTGGCCTTTCTTAATACTTATTCACATGACCCCCCTCTACCAAAACGAGGCTTCGCCAGCAAGCGCGAGAAATGGCGTCACCACTTTTCCGTGTGACGTTATGCGATGTTGATGCGGAACTAGTGGATTTTGGCCATCAGAAGAGATGAGGATCCCAATTTTACAGTAGGGTTGACAATTTCTATTACTGTTTGTGATTTGAACACTATGTTCGGATATTGACAATTCGCAGCAGGGATGTAAACAGTTGCATAGCAATTTACGAATACATAAACTGGGTCCGTTAACTGGCTGTTCCATCTGGATGGTCATTGGATGAAATTAGTATTTTATTTTTTGTTCATTCATAAGAAAAGGTCTTGGTAACGTCCCAAACATTTTTTTTCTCAGAGAAATACTATGTTCATTCACCACATTTTCTATAGCCACAATTGCTGAACAGTATAGGAACTAAATATTGTGATAAATAACAAACAAATTACTTTCTATATATGTAGAATACATATGAAATTGAACGGCAAGAGGAAATATAGATGTTATTATTTCGATTGAATTGTCTCGATCTTACCGAAAACCCTCTATCGTCTGCAGGTGAATGTGAATGAGAAAGGGGGGGGGGGGGGTAGTTTTATTATATTAAAAAAGAAATAGAGGATATTTCACGTGTCTAGTGAAATAGCATTTATCCAAAATATGTCACGATTCTAGCAATTTGATTGGCTGATAGGTGTCCTAGAAAAACTCGTACACCCCGGTTTGGCCGTAGTTAAAAGTTGTGACGTCATGATCATTGTGACGTCATGACAGCTTCCCTCGACTCTCAAGTCAGAAAGACATTTTCCAGGAACATTAGCAAGAAATTTCGGCTTGTAAAAACCGGTACACCCCGGAAGTCACGCTGGTAACTAATAGTACATCTCATCGAGTGACGTAGGAAAGGAGATATTGGTTTTCCCAAGTCACGAGATGAGAGATACATACTATTTGACAAGACACATGAACTGTGTCATTTATTATATACTTTTATTTTATAATTATCAACAAAACTTTGAATAGAAAACTATAATTCTCCCAACTGGACAATGTCTACTGACGTCATGAGCTGGTAAGATGACGTGCCACAATTATATAGATCAGCCTTCAATATTTTAAACGACAAATAGAAATCAAAACAGAATATATTCAATTAATCGACAAACACAAACAACTAATACAACTCTGGTACATCGAAAATGTTAAACGTGACATGTGAATTTGATCAAATAGTGGTACGATGAACTGATGAAAATGCCAGTCGGCATCGTGGTTCACAGCGGGTTCAGTTGTACCGGAAGGTGCTATCACCACTGCAGTGACGATAACACTTTTCTCGTTACTGCAGTGACGATTTCACCGTTGAGTACATAATAAAACATGTTATACTCACCTATATCAAGAATTGCCATCAACGCCAGACTGCCTAGGATTAGGCCAATAGTAAAACGTCCAAACATCGTCCTTGTTCTCTTGAGGAAAGTTATGCAGACACAATTCAATCCAGTAACCCTATATAGCCGCTACTGAGTCATGTATACAATAAATTGTGCAGATGTCCGTCAGCCTTAGGGGGGAGCTATATAGTATTATGATTTTAGTTTTGAACGAGTTGTCCACCAAACAAGAAATTAGTATCCATCGTGTATCACGTTGCACAATCACGCGACATAACAAGCGATATTCATGTGACATCATTGGCAAATTACTGACTCTAATGTAATAGTGCGGGGGTACGTCGGAATCTGAGTGACGGGTGACAAGTATGAGTCAAGTTGTGGACAAGGTATGCAATAATCAACAGATTTTCGCCACGGCGGAAACTGTTGATGATTCGGGAAGAACTGAAGGTAGGCCGTACCACTAATCGAGTTACCAAGATTACCACACATTCAAGACGAATCATCAATTATACCAAATTTATACAAATCATAATTTCGTTGGTTAACCGAATGATGAACAAGCATGCAAACTTTATATTGCTGTGCCATTGGTGTGGGCAATGTCCAATCGGCTCACCGCGGGACTACTTCCACTTTACTTCAGTAATACCCTCGGCACTCGCAGGAGCAGTAATCTTGCCCAGATTCCGGCATAATGGTAATTAGTATTTTACACTCTTTAGTAAACAATGACATTTTATCATTTGAGAGTGATACATTACAATTAGGAATTGACTTCAAAATAATTATATGTAATTAGAAACCATACTATAATTATGAATGTCTTAGAGAGAGAGAGACTACGGGAAATAGTGTAATATATATTAATTATAATTTATAAAAATAATAAACCAAGTGGAAACACGTATACTAAACATTATAACTATCAATCTAGATGTCGAAATGTTGTTTTTTATGTTCGTTTCTCTATTTAAATGAGATTTGTATATTAAATTATGTCTGCTTTATTTGAGTTCAGGTAATAGAAGCGACCAGCAAATCATTTCAGAGGCGCGGTTCAAGACAGTTCTTCAACATTTTAGCTGATCATATTGAACAAATAATTCCTGGAAGAAATTAATCATCAGCTAATGTAGCAATTACGCAATGGTACGTCTTCGCTAGCTTTAGACAATGTCACCTCCAGCGAAGATCTGGAATGGTACGCGAGAAGTCAAGAATGGAAGCGTTCGTAAGTGTCTTGAACACGTTTGCTTGCATATATACATAGGTTATCGGCATCGTTTGTAGCAAATGGGGTACTACTCCAGTCTGCTATGTAGTACGTGTCATATGGCGGACTCTATGGGAGAGTGGTAGAGTATATAATTGGTTACACATGACGGGTTGTCTGTGACGGGTTGTATCGACATGATGTGTTGAGTCAACATTGCTATTTCAAGTTCCATGTTGATGTTGAATGCATACAATCACGGTTTGTCGACATACTTCACTGGGTCAAACGTATTTTTTTACCTGAAAGTATATACATTTGATTTGTCTACACAAATATATTGGGCATCAAGCTACCTTTTCCACATGTCTCCTTGGTTTTAAATATTTTCATATTTTATGCATTTTCTTTTAATCTTGCGACAATAAATACAACCATTTTCATCGAGCCGCTAACTTTCACTGAAGATGACATTGTTGTCGATGTGTGAAAAATTTTACTACTGAAATTGAGCGTGGAAGAGATTTCTTGAGGTACAAAGCCATAATACGCATTCTAAATACGTTGCCATTATAATTCCAATTCGGTCCAAAACTACCGCTTAATCTGTATGTGTAAGCCTTTAACGTACTCAGACAAATGGATGTGAACATGAGTTGTAATTTAAAGTAATATTCCCTATTTGCTAGTATAATGGGGTTCGCCGCTGAGAAATCCGCTAGGTGGCGCATGTACGTTACGGGTCCTTCTTGATGCTAAGTCAATATGGCGGCTTCATACGAAACGTGGAGTGTCGCGCAGTTAAAAGCCGACCGTGTCCGTCGTCGAGCTGTGACAAGTGATAATATTGTTTTCATATTTTGTTTTATCTAGTATATCACCATGCAATCAGAGAAATATAGCCGATTTTACAGCACTCTTCAAGCACAATTATCGGAAATATGTCTCTAGACCTAAAATTCTAAATGTTTTTAAATACCTATTAATAATGTACGGTAATAGTCTACAGTATTAAATACGGTTATTGTGTATGATATATAGAATACAACTGCATTATTTTTATAGGCAACGGGTGTTTCATAAACTTTCAAGCCTGTAAACTAGTCTGTACTATCGTTTACATAATAAGATAGTCAAATCATAATCCTCTAACGTCCAATGCTGACCATAAGCTGTACTTTTGTGACTCCCTGACCTGCTCGTACAGCCTGGCACAGAACAGTAGCTTGGTATACTGAGTAATATCGAGTAGACTGTGATACTGTCTAATGAATATACAGTGTAGGTTGCTCTGCGCGTCAACCAGGGAACCAGTTTAAAATATTTCGGGGAGTAACTATAATTATGTAACCTAATATTATTTTGTTGTAATTAATACTCTTTGTCAGAAAGCAAACAATAGTGGCAGGGTACAACCGTTGGGTAAATGTGACCCACATTTCTATATCTACGCCCTGGCACACGACAATCAATATGTTTTATCCAAATCTGGATGCAAGACTGGGCACTGTCTAGAGACTCCATTCTTAGCTATGACTTATATTATAACAAACGCATTACGTATATGTATATCACAACATGCCTAGTTATTGTAAGAGCAAGTTAGTTAAGAGAACTACATGTAATTCAATAGTTAATGAAAAAAAGTAAAACTATATAATTGATGACATCTGATCATTGTAGTTTCACCTGTACAGGAAAGCAACCAATCAAGTACCACGTAATAAAGTTTGTTCGCAAATTGAGGCAATTACCTTCTTGATAGGATGACGTGTACGTCATTACCAGATATTGGGTCCATTACCTGGAAACTTGTCCCGCCCCGTGGATATTCAACAGCTTCTTGGCATGCCAGTTAACTTGCGTGGTTGGCTAAATAGATTGGGCAATCATGAAGCTTCCAGTTAGCAATATTAGAACACGAAGTCGTTACTGAACATACGCATGTACATAGAAAAACGTTTAGTCATATACCACATCCATTGTTACTTGTTACTCGACTCTTCTGTAGAACTATTGCGTTGCACGTATGATACTGTTAGTTTCCTATACATTATACAATCAGTTCAATACCTTGTTGAAGGCACCACTGTAGTATTTTAGTAGAGGAGCACATTAATGAAACTGGATGGTTTCGCTTGAGGAAATACACGGTAAAGACTATAGAAATAGAGCATATGATGATTGTGCCTGGTTATTCTCCACAATCAGTAATCGTGAAGATATAACTACAAATATGTGGACACATCACGTAATTGTTAGATGTGGTACATCTGTATCATCCGTGGCTCGGGTCTGATCGTAAACCAAATTTGTTTCGGTTCTTATCCCATAATTATAATAAACAGATCACAAGAATCACGTACGTTGAACTTCATGTGGAAGAAATCACAGTGACTGCATTCTCGTGTGCCTTATAAACTACCTGTAGTCAGGGTCTAAATCGAGGTCTACGTCACTTCCTGCTTTAGTAAAAGCATGGCGTAGGCCTTAATTTAGGTCCGGACTACAGTACGACCCTTTCTTGAAACTCGGACTAAATGAGAGATGCATTCAATTCCACCGAGACATCTGATAATCGCTGTGCGATGTGGAATTCCACCGAGGCAGCGCATTCATATTCATGTTCTCCGTAGTCACAGTGACATGGCGTGACTGTACATCAATTAACATCGGTTAGCCTCCATTCTAATGTAATCATGCATTTACTAATCGAATTGTGTAACGTGATATTTCCAGCTGGGTTTTACATGCATCCGAAAAGTTAATTTCTGATTTGCATACCTCGGGAGAGGGAAACGAAGAACACTACACGAAGTCCACTGACGTCAGTGCCAGACGTGTCAACAATCGGCATTTTCCGGCCATTTCCGACAGTGTTTCGAGCATTTGGCAGTTCTCTGGCTACTAAACGACGTCAGATAGTTTCCTCGGCCATGCAGCAGACCTAGGAAATTACACAGCGGCCATCTTTGATTTTACCTGAAATAAGTTTGGTGTAGAGTCCAGATTTGCAAGAAACCATCATAAGTATGTGCATTTTAAAATACCAAGAAACAAAATGGACTGGGAAGTGTAGGGTGAACGTCAATTACATGCTATGAATAATGCTCTCAGTGCTCAATCGATTAAGACGAAAACTGATTCTTTAAAAGCAATTCAACTTTCATAAAACAGTGGGATCTTTATTAATTAATTTTGAGAAGTCCTTATATCCCCAATTACATCCATTCCGACAGCGACAATTCCTTGACCACTGGATGAACAGTATCCGCAAAAATAGTTTAACCTCCTTGGTTCTTCTTACCTCCTTTGGCCATAAGAGTACATATTAGGGGAAGCAATCAGTATTCTGCACACGCTTGCCACTAAATGAAGACATCAGGTCGCAGGATACAGATAAGGACAGATCAGATGGGAGTTGAATGAAGCACTGGCCACGGTAATAGACTAATACATATTAAGCTGGTGGCTTTAGTTTCGGTCGTCCTTATCAGACGGATAAATCTCATCAAAGACTACGACTGGATGAGTTCCTTCATGTTTATATCCTGAAAGATAAATGTAAGCCTACGCTTCCCGTGCTTGACCGTACTGTGTGATGTTTCCGATATAGCTGACGAGATTCGAACTCTATATGTATATGTCTATCGCATGAACTGAAAAAAGTGTGTAGCATTGATGTAACTCTGATACGAACATCAATGAATTCATCATCACACATCAAGCTACACATACACATGCACTCGATCAATACAGACTACAACACAATTCTGCTTTCTGATATTAACCATGGATCCCTCAGACGGTGCAGCTGTGGCAATAGCTATGCGCATATGGAAACAATCTGAAGACGGGTACAGTTTGTTTGAAGGCGTCTACAGTTTACGGGTACAATTTGTTTGAACGCTTCTGAAGTTCTCGTATTATAGTACGGCTGTCCGCATATATTGGGTGTTCAGAGTCCTGGAACACGCTACTTCGATCACATCCGGTCGTGTTATGATCACATGTTTTGGAGCAACCAGATACCTCAACAGATGTGGAAACATTTTTAGTAATCATAGGTGAGAACCATTTCTGAATATTTTCGAGAACGTAGAAACATGTGTATTTCGTATACAGGCAGTCAGACAACGAATAAATAGTCGTCACCTACACGTCATACTTAGCTAAAGTCAGTTTACACGTCAATCTGGAGAAAACAAAGGATGGTGGTGGTGGTGGGGGGGGGGGGAACAATTCCAATTATGGAACAACTCTCTGTAGAACCAATACGAGCTACACGTAGAACATACGAATACAACCATATTTGCTTACAAACCTCTGGGATCCGGTTGCACTCAGAGCAGCAGAGCTGGAATTGAATTAATCAGCTGTATGCCCACCATCACAATGCTGTGTCGCTTATATCGGAAACACACTACGACCAGTTTCAACATACTAAAACATGAAATACATTCCTATAATTACGATGTTAACAACATGTACATTAATTTTGTAGTTAACACTCCTCAACAGTCATAGAAAGAAATACAACTAGGTAATAACTATTGCTCGTGACGTCACGTGTCACATCCTGTACATTATGACATTGGCCTGTGATGCTACAATGACAACAACCTCTGCATGGCACAATCCTGGACACTACATGGCACAATGCTGGACACTACATGGACACTACATGGTACAATCCTGGACACGCCATGGCACAATCCTGGACACTACATGGCACAATCCTGGACACGCCATGGCACAATCCTGGACACTACATGGCACAATCCTGGACACGACATGGCACAATCCTGGAAACTACATGGCACAATGCTAGACACGACATGGCACAATCCTGGACACTACATAGCACAATGCTGGACACTACATAGCACAATCATGGACACTACATAGCACAATCCTGGACACTACATGGCACAATGCTAAACACGACATGGCACAATCCTGGACACTACAGGGCACAATGCTGGACACTACATAGCACCATCATGGACACTACATGGCACAATGCTGGACACATGGAACAATACTGGACACTACATAGCACAATCATGGACACTACATGGCACAATCATGGAAATGACATGGCACAGTGTTGGACACTACATGGCACAATCCTGGATACGACATGGTACAATCCTGGACACGACATGGCACAATGCTGGACACGACATGGCACAATGCTGGACACTATATAGCACACTATTGGACACTACATTGATACGGTTAGTATAGACTGATCTACACACATCGCATACAATCTGATTGCGTTTAACGAAATACCAGGTGTTGGCATTGTACATTATTGAGGATCCTATCAATGAAGTAAAGTGATGAATTAGAGCCTTCACGATGACTAGATCTGCCAACACAAGGATAAAACAAAGTTAAGACTGAGATTTAAAGGGCATAGGAAATTAAAAAATGTCTGAATGCCGGTTTGTTATTAAGTATTAATACGTAAGTTTGATTAGTATTAATACGTAAGTTTGAATTATTCAAGGGCAGGCTTTAGCGTGAGAACTAAACTGTGAATGGAAGGCGCAAACCAAATGGAGAGATCGCCATTGTCTGCTTAACTACTTACTAGTTGTCCGTGTATCTAAAGCAATCCGAACACCAACTAGTTAACGTTATGTTATTGTTCTTACATTACTTCTATGATACATAGACCAAGCATTGCATAATTACGTTTGGACGACAACGATGGTAATTATCAGTACGGCCGGTGTAAGATTGAAAACTCACCCGGTGTTGAAAAATGACCCAGGGTAACCTTTCAACGGCTTGATATGCCGAAAATAACACAATCTACGTATTGAAAAGTGACGCACGTTGAATACTGAACCATGTAATTTTCTGCATTCGATAATTTCACAGTATTTTCCACGCTTGCTCAGGCATGTGCAGAGCTGTTATTAGGCTAATTAACGTTACAGCTTGCGTACTTCTCGCTTTCGTACTTCCAATGCAGTTAACTTTCATGTTATAGCGCCTCAATGGCAGCTTGGGTTGTATAGGGCCTACTTCCCATGGAGTTGAACATGTTAAATAAGTGCACATGGATCCATTGACAGGGTAAATAATGTAGCACTATACGCAAGTTTTCAGCATGGATCTTGCGCACGTTGTTATTATTCCTATTAACGATCTCTGCAGCAGCAGCAGCAAAACATGTGTGGTGGGAATAAGGGGAATATAATGTGGCAAGATCATGTTTGCGAGCAATATTATTTTCCCAACATAATATTACTAACTTGGAAAATAATATGAAAACATCTACAAACATTTAGGCCTACATATGAAAACAATACTCTATTCTAAATATAACCCCCAAATATGTTTCTAATAAGACAAGCTTTCTTCCCCCAGACCGCCATGTTTTGTTGTAAACGCTAAGGATATTGGTAGCAATATTGACGCATACTATTACATTGTATGTTTAACTGATGGAATTGTCAAAATGGTGCTCACCGTTTTTAGACGGTAGGTGTAATTATTTTTTTTTTCAAACACAGTATAGTTCTACAATAGTAAAACATCTTTAAAAACATTAATCACATTTGTCGGGGAAAGATATTTGGACTTGTATCAGATATGTAATAACTACTAGGGTGGGAGGTAGCGCAATTGTAGAACGGTGGACTTCGGAGCTAAAGGTTCCAGGTTCAAATCCCGCCCAGATATTGATAGGATGCGCTGTCTGTACGGTGGCAATGCAGTTATAATCCTTGGTCTGTCAGTGCCAGGTTTACTGCAACATTCAGCGCTACGGATGTTGTGGGTTTCTTCCTGCGCTAAACTTACAAGCCGTGATATAAGTTAAAGAATCTTGAAAGCGGCTCTAAATCCCAATTAAAAAGAAAATAATAATAACAATAATAGCTCCTATATATTTGACCATTAAATCTTCCCTATGCAAATATGATATTGTCACTGTAATTGGCCTTTCTTAATATTTATTCATATGACCTCCTCTATAAATAGATCATACCAAAACGAGACTTTCCTCGCAAGAGCCACTTTGCCGTGTGACGTTATGCGATGTTGATGCACGTCATGACTCGCAATATCCTTTCACAATTTCCCGAAAGATGTTTATTTGCGGAAATGGTGGATTATGGAAACCAGAAGAGATGAGGATCGCAATTTTACAGTAGGGTTGACAATTTCATTTACTGTTTGTGATTTGAACACGATGTTCCATATAGACAATTCACAGCAGCAATGTAAACAGTTGCATAGCAGCTGATGAATATTAAACATCTCGTGAAAACATATAGCATCACCAGCTACCCCGGGGGCCCGGCATCAATGTTCGGGAAAGTTACCTTTCAGACGCGATATTGATAGGATCCGATGTCTGTAGAGTGGCAATGCAGTTATCATCCTTGGTTTTGTCAGTACCAGCCGGTGCTCGCAGGTTTACTGCAA
>JAUTBT010000278.1:0-11352 GCA_032361225.1 Lepetodrilus schrolli | reverse complement strand
GCGGCATGATATACCTCCAAGTGAGCTAGCACTATAAAAACTGGTGGAAATCCAGACTAGTACAAGCAGTACATATGTATGCAAGTCATGACGTGAGTAAAAAAAATCATCAACCAACCAACCAAATCATGTGGAAGTCAAATAGGGAGAGGCGGATGAATACATCCCCCCGACCGTACCAACCAATGAAACTCTATCACGATGACAGGCATGGGAAAATTGTGATACAAGCCATGTAACCAGCCAAAGAAACTCGTTCTAGGTGTTATGCACTACTGTGCAAGATATGATATTTATGTCAAGAGTTATCTTGAACCATATGTTGGATAAATATTAATATGTATGACATGCATAAATGCAGGGGCGTAGCTTCCTGTAGGCCGTGGCCTACCATTTTTCCAAAAGTTTAAACACAGTGACACATCCGACACCCCCAGACCCCCTAGCATTGATGATTCGGCCTTCACATTAATTTAAACCGAGCTACGCCCCTGAAATGTACTATCTTCCCAATGTTATCTTTCCCTTGCTCTGTTTCAGGATGATGTCCCGTTCATGCTGTCATATGCATTCAAAGTGTGTATGGCTTTAATCCAAAACAGACAGTTCCGCAACACCATCTTGAAAGTTTTGACAAAGCTGTACATGAACCTCGAAAAGCCAGACTATATCAATGTTTGCCAGGTAAAGGAACAACATGTATACCCAAAATATGTACATTACTATGTTCATTTTTAAATGCTTAAATAAATGCATAACCTTGTTCTGTATAGTGTGCATGATGCATATTTCGTTTGTGAAGTTTTAAACTGGAAAGATGATGGTTTGTGCCTTTGTTTAATAAGTATATATATAAAACCTGTGTGCTATGATTTGAAGAATATTGTTTGTGTTTCAGTGCTACATATTCCTGGACAATCCTCAGTCAGTAGCAGATATCCTGGAGAAACTTGTCAAAGGAGACGAGGTGAGTGCATTTTCAGTGCATAATACATTTGATTTTTCCTGGTGCATAAATTATTCATACATTTAGCAGCTGACATGCTGCAAAAATAAACAGTCGTCGATACGTATTTCTTTCCCACTTCATGTTTCCTCATTATTTTCTGCAGGACTCGGTTCTGATGGCGTACCAGATTTCATTTGACCTCTACGAGAGCGCGACCCAGCAGTTCCTGCTGCAGATCCAATCAGCACTGAGAGCAGTCGCTCCTGCTCCGGTCATCGTGGCAATGGAGGAGAAGAAATCTGAGGAGGGCAGTAAGGAGGCCAAGGAGGAACCAAAGGAGGGGTACGTCAACATCTCTGAAATGTTTTCACCCTCAAGTCGTTTGGTAATAGATCATTCTCGCATGCAGCACCTCTTCTTTGGAACAGTCTGCCATCCGCTGTTAAGCAATCCAAGAACATTATTATCTTCCAGTCAAAAGTAAAAACTTGTATCTATAATACCTGCTACAATCTACATCTACTAATAATTTTGTATATATTTATTCCCACATTGTAGCGCAAGCAGTATTACATCGTGTAGGCTTATCGCATTGTACCTGTCAGGAGTGGTACGTCTTGTAGGCTTATAGCATTGTACCTGTCAGGAGTGGCACATCTTGTAGGCTTATAGCATTGTACCTGTCAGGAGTGGTACATCTTGTAGGCTTATAGCATTGTACCTGTCTGGAGTGGTACGTCTTGTAGGCTGATAGCATTGTACTTGTCTGGAGTGGCACGTCTTGTAGGCTTATAGCATTGTACCTGTCAGGAGTGGCACGTCTTGTAGGCTTATAGCATTGTACCTGTCGTAGGCTTATAGCATTGTACCTGTCAGGAGTGGTATGTCTTGTAGGCTTATAGCATTGTACCTGTCATGCTGCTAATAGACATGAGGGTGGGGTGGTATTGCAATGGTAAAATGTTTGGACTTCTGAGACAACGGTCCTGGGTTCAGATCCCGCCCCAGGAGCTCAGCATCAATGTTCGCAAAAGTTAACTTTCTGGCGCGATATTGAAAGGATGCGCTGTCTGTACTGTGGCAATGCAGTTATCATTCTTGGTCTGTCTGTACCAGCAGGTGATCGCAGGTTTACTGCAACATTCAGCGCTATGGATGTTGCCGGTTTCCTCCTGCCCTAAACTGACAAGCCACGATAAAAGTGAATCTAGAATTTGGCTCTAAGCCCCCGATGAATAGCTGTGAGGTCCTGTTCCACCGAATGATAATAGCACTTTTGAGACTAACAACATTCTGTATATGCATAGTGAGCTATTTTCATTCTGTTAAACTAGGCCCTGTTTTGTTTTAGCAAGAACTTGCGTTTTGTTTTCACAGTAGAATTTAAAGACATGTATCATGGTTTATGAGAATTTAAGATGAAGAATATTTTCCAGAGACACAATGGAAGTCGATGAAGCTGCCGCCAAACCTTCACCTCCTGCTGTTGACATCAGTAACCTGGTAAGTCTGACATTGTCCTAACACAACCAATATATTTCTGGGGTGAGTTCAGGCTGCACTACATTTAACTACACTAAACTACGCTACTTTTCTACAAAGTAGTGGCTGTCTGAATGGGTTAGTGGGAAAACAGCAGAACATAGGTTTGTACATGTGTCCAACCGCTTAATGCTTTGGGTGTTCCTACAAAACACTATGGGGTCCAAACTCATAGTCAAAAGTAGTACTACATAGTAATACTACATAATGCTGGCTGAACTCCTTCCATAGCACTTCATAGTACTATGTAGTGAAAAGTAGTGCAGCCTGAATGCACATCTGTTGTATATCAGACCCCCACCCCATAAAACCATCATATTAGCATATGGAAGTTACGACTGCCGTAGTAGCACTACGATCGTTCTGTAAATATACTTGTTTCATGATTTGTGAATTTACACTTCAAATTATGTCTTACAGAGTTTTCCCCCATGATTGTAGTATTTTTATTGCGAAGGGAAGAAGGCCATGAATGAGAGATGATAATCTTCCATGCATCACAGTGTTTGTGGGTGAAACTAACAATAGAATAGTGTTTGTGGCTGTTACTAATATACAAATATTAAGGTTGTTGAAGGTTTCACGCTGAATATTTGATCTTGTCACTGATCAGCGATAGTGAGTGAGTGATTATGGAGTTTAACATCACTGCGGGAATCTTTCACCCATTTGTGATAGAAAAT
This sequence comes from Lepetodrilus schrolli, assembly GCA_032361225.1. Classification (NCBI taxonomy): domain Eukaryota; kingdom Metazoa; phylum Mollusca; class Gastropoda; order Lepetellida; family Lepetodrilidae; genus Lepetodrilus; species Lepetodrilus schrolli. The sequence continues at coordinate 8,178 of JAUTBT010000278.1, read as the reverse complement.
TTCCTTTAAAAGATTTACTAGTCTGAATAGTGATACAAATAATAAATGTTTACCAAAAATAACATGATTTTCTAATAGCCCTTTGGATACCTTTAGCATTGGGAGAAATGGCCCGGGCTAGTGGGATAGCTTTAATTTCTTTCCCTTTCATCATGCCCATCCTTGAGTCTGCACATCATTAAACTCCATAATCAGTCATGCTCATCCTTGAGTCTGCACAACGTTAAACTCCATAATCAGCCATCCTCATCATTGTGTCTGCAGAGTGAACATGACAAAGAACTGCAGGACAAGTTGACCAAGGTCCACACCGTACTGGGAGGAGAGACTTCAATATATTTACATCTACAGTTCCTCATCAAGAACAACAAGGCCGACATGTTAATACTAAAAAACACCAAGGTAAAGTGTGCAGCTTCACCTTAAAGGCTCGTTCGGAACCTAACGCGTGCAGCCGCAACGGTTAAACGCAGTTTTACATTGTTTTGCTGGACCACATAATGGTTTCCCATGTGGTTTCAGTGTGAACAGTTCACATGTTTCTATAAAGAGCGATCTGTTGTGGTGAACCACATTATGTATAAACAGGCCTTTAGACTATAAAGTTATTCGATTCCCTGATTTATGGATCCGCCGACACAATTTTTTTTCTAGTTTGAAGAATAACTGACTCGTACGTGTTCCTTTATATGAATGCATGACACTGCAATATGATTCGGTATATTCACTAGCAGGGAACTAGTTTCTCAGGAGAGTTATTTTTAAAGGCTCAATGTTTGTTTTTTTCGTCGTCAGGATGCAGTCCGTAACTCAGTCTGCCACTCAGCTACGGTGATAGCCAACTCCTTCATGCACTGTGGAACAACATCTGACCAGTTTCTCAGGTGAGTCGTATGTGAAGGGTATTTTGACCTGGAGACGGTTCATATATCAGGGCCAAAGGACACATCTGGTGTCAAACTTTGTATGAGGATTTGTGAAAAATACTTGAGTTGAGCATGAAATCGTGCTTTTATATACAAAGATGATCTAGAAATGGAATATTTTTCAAAGATTCTGTTTGCCTATTTATGACAAATTTCATGGAATGCTAGTCTATTTATACCAAATTTTAATACTATGGTGCAAATCAAATAATATACTTCATTTGCTATTTCAGAGATAACCTGGATTGGCTTTCCCGAGCTACAAATTGGGCTAAATTCACAGCCACAGCAAGTTTAGGAGCAATTCACAAGGTAAGACAACTATTATTACTATAGTCATGGAGCTCAAGATTTATATGTAAACGGGGGCGGGTGGTAGCACAGTGGTAGAACGTTGGACTTCGGAGCCAAATCTAAATTCTATTGGGGGAAATCTCTACAATTATCCCTGGTTTTTTTTCCATCTAAAATTGTTAGGAGTGCGTGGTAGTGTAGTGGTAGAACAGTTGGAATTCGGAGCCAAAGGTTCCAGCTTCAAATCCCGGCCCGGTGGCCCGATATCAATGTTCGCGAAAGTTACCTTTCTAACGCGATATTGATAGAATGCGATGTCTGTAGAGTGGCAATGCAGTTATTATCCTTGGTCTTGTCAGTACCAGTCAGTGCTCGCAGGTTTACTGCAACATTCGGCGCTACGGATGTTGCGGGTTTCCTCCTGCCCTAAACTGCCCTGCCCTAAAGTCGTGATATAAGTGAAAGAATCTTGAAACCGACTCTAAACACCAATTAAAAAAATACATATACAAAATATATTTAAACACTACAATTCAATTGAGTAAATCAAGTGTTTTCAAAGAATTTAACATATTGAAATTGCACAATATCATATTTCACTGTTGGAAACAAAGAACTTGATTTACATTATAACACTCTTATTGTGAATCTTCATTACAGGGACATGAGAAAGAGGCTCTACAGTTGATGTCATCATACCTCCCTAAAGACATGAGTCCAGGTTCTTCGTACTCAGAGGGTGGCGGTCTGTTTGCTTTAGGTGAGTCACGCCTCCCTAAACACAACGCAGGCAGTCACTACACAAGCATTACTCAGGAAGTCGAAATCGAGACAGAAATGATAATCTAACTCTGTTCATTTTCAGGTCTTATACATGCCAACCATGGCGGTGAAATAACCGACTATTTACTTAACCAACTGAAGGAAGCCACTACAGATGTAAGTATGGTCTACGTATGTTTCATGTTTTAAGTGCTGGCATGAATGACTGAATATTCCATTGCACATATGTTAAAATGGCAGGTGATAATATTGACATGCATGTCAAATTTGCATTTTGAGTGGTTTTTTGGAAGGAAAGCTGGTAGCAGACTATGAATAAAACTCAGTGAGCCAGCTCTGTGTACCATCTCGGCGAGCTGAGATCATTTTGTGCTGCAGCGTCTCTGCGCTATATGACTGCGACGTGGCTATATGACTGCAACATGGCTCAGTTGTAGTTGAGTAACACACTAGGATTTCTGTGACATCAAATATCTCACAGTCGTCAAACCAGCCGAGCTTTTTTCATAGTCTGCTACCGGCTTAATACTAGGGAGTAAACAACCTTTTGAAATATATTTAGTTAATTTTCTTTTTCTTATTTTTCTCTTCAGATGGTACGTCATGGCGGTTGTCTAGGCCTTGGGTTGGCTGCCATGGGAACAGCTCAACAAGGTAGGTAACTTATTGCGTATTTCAAACCTTTCTCAACAAACTTTTATTCGGCTATATCTTTCTAGATGGCTAGGAAATACTACACGCTTTTTAACCCTTTCCCTGTTAGATTAGGCACATCCATTGCTCTTTAGGGCATCTCCGGTTGCCTTCAGCATGCAGAGGGTTAAAAGGACAATGTACTTCGACCTCCTGCTACTTGCAGGACTTGATTTGTATGCATTCCTTAATCAGCTTCTGGTTTTATTATTTTTTTTATTTTTACAGATATCTACGAACAGCTGAAGTTCAATCTCTATCAAGACGACGCTGTTACTGGTGAGCATATCTTCCTTGACAGCCGTTAATGTCTGTCCTCAGCAGATCTATATCATAGCACACAACAGTAGGACAATCTTTTAGGATTCATTAGACATTCCAATTGTTGTTGCATAACCGAAGACAAGATTTGAAATTTATTGCTTCATTTGATTCATTTTAATGCAGTTTGTGAGGTCATAAGCATCGATGAATGTTCAATTATCACTGACTTTCTTTGAAATGCACTCAATCAGCTTTCTTTGATTTGTACCTAACTGATACAGTTCATTGTCAAACATTTGTTGAAAAGTAACCATGTTGACTGATCTTTGGTGCAATATTATTTCTGATGATTAAATTTGATTCAGCTCTAACTGTTTATTACTTTGTACATGCTGTAAAACAATGGATATTTATAAAACCGTGGATAATGATTGTTTCGGTAAGTCAACGTGAGGTTGTGGTTGTCCTAGGTGAGGCTGCTGGGTTGGCCATGGGTCTGGTGATGCTGGGAACAAAGTCGGCTGCTGCCATTGAGGACATGGTGGCTGTGAGTATAGCATCTGCTGTATTAACTCCTGAATCTGAACATCGTATTCTTAGTTGTTAGAGTTTAAATACCATTGTTATACTTAGAATTTGTGTCCGACTATAAACTTGTGGAATATCAAAGTTACTACTACTGAGGGGCAGGTGGTAGCGCAGTGGTAGAGCGTTGGACTTCCAGGTTCCAGGTTCAAATCCCATTGGACTTCCAGATTCCAGGTTCAAATCCCACCCCGGGGGCACAGCATCAATGTTCGCGAAAGTTGCCTTTCTGACGCGATATTGATAGGATGCGCAGTCTGTAAAGTGGCAGCTTTAAGCGCCAAATATAGGAACCAACCAATTGGCAATGCAGTTATCATCCTTGGTCTTGTCAGTACCAGCTGATGCTTGCAGGTTTACTGCAACATTCAACACTACGTTTGTTGCGGGTTTCCTCCTGCCCTAAACTGACATGCCGTGATATAAGTGAAAGAATCTTGAAAGTGGCTCTAACCCCAATTACAAAAATATATTAAACAAATTAAAAATACTACTACTGGGTATATACAAATCTTCATAATATATTGACATGATGCCCTATTTTTTAATCGTTGCGTATGGGTGAAAGATTCCCACTGCAACGTAACACACTAACTCACTCACCCTATTGTTTATTGAACTGATAGTTGCCCTGAAGATAGCTGAAGAGTGTAATTGGGTCCATCTGACGATTGCTGCAATATGTAATTGGGTCCATCTGACGATTGCTGCAATATGTAATTGGGTCCATCTGACGATTGCTGCAATATGTAATTGGGCCCACCTGACGATTGCTGCAATATGTAATTGGGTCCAATCGTTGCAATATGTAATTGGACCATCTGACAATTGCTGCAATATGTAATTGGGCCCACCTGACGATTGCTGCAGTATGTAATTGGGTCCATCTGCAGTATGTAATTGGGTCCATCTGCAGTATGTAATTGGGTCCATCTGCAGTATGTAATTGGGTCCACCTGACGATTGATGCAGTATGTAATTGGGTCCATCTGAATAATACATTGATGCATTTGATCTTCCAGTATGCCCAGGAAACACAGCACGAGAAAATTCTGCGCGGTCTGGCGATGGGAATCTCGCTGACAATGTATGGACGTATGGAGGAGGCAGACGCGTTGATCGAGAGCCTGACACGAGACAAGGACCCCATCCTGCGGTGGTCGGGAATGTACACGCTGGCCATGGCGTACTGCGGGTCTGGGAACAACCAGGCCATCAGGAGGCTTCTCCATGTTGCTGTGAGTAGACTACATTTTTTTATATTACTGTACATCATAAAATGTTAGCGTCATTAAACTTTAGCGACCAGTGGATTATCGACATATTGGCGTAATAAAATGTTAACGATCTCGTCCATTTTTAGAAAATAATTTTAGAGATTTCTTCATATAAGTTTATCATAAAGTGCCAATGTATAACACTGTTGATAATGATTAGTATCAACAATAACTAATTACACGTGTAAATACCTTCTCCGCACGAGAACAGCGAGTTCCAAGAGCACTAGTAGACCAGTCCATTATATTGCATAGGTAAACACTTTGATATTTTCCTATCTAAAAAGGTTTATTTATATTGATAATTTATGATATGCTCTGTTACTATATAAATATAGTTTTTGTTTGTTTTGTGTGTTATTATACAAGGAAATTATACACATGGACAACATCAGTGACGAGAATAATATTAAAAGGCCTACACACGTATGTCTATGGAATACTCTTAAAACAATATTATCGAATGAAATGTTAATGTCTAAGAGCAACTCGTAAAATTTGTTAAAAGTGTTATGCTGACTAACATTTTATGATTTACAGTATTTTTATTTGCTTGTTATTGAAATACAAATTTGCTTCGGACCCGTGCAGGCTTCCACTACTAATAATTTAGTGGAGTGTATGCAAGGAGGAGGTGGTAGCACAATGGTAGAACATCTAGACTTCGAAGCCATAGGCCCTGGGTTCAAATCCCGTCACAGGAGCCCGGCATAAATGTTCGCGACACAATATTGATAGCATGTGCCGTCCGTACCATTGCAATGCAGTTATCATCCATGGTATCAGCCAATGCTCAAAGGTTTACTTCAGCATTCAGCACTATGAACGTTGCAGGTTTCCTCCTGCCATAAACTGACAAGCCATGATATAAATGAAAGAATCTTGAAAGAAGCGGCTTTAAATCCCAATTAATAAAATATATATATATATATATTCATAGAAGCAGCAGTAAAATAGTGTTGAATAGTGTGGTCTGTAACCATGCATTATTTGTAGTCAGAAATTTGTCTTAACTGTTCCTAAAGAATCCTCAATAGGAAGTAATGTTTGTCTGTTGTTATTTATTAGTGTCAATTATGCTAGCTGCAATAGATAATCGGTCTGGGAAAAACTACTTCCTATTGATATATCATTTAACATTGCTTCATAGCAATTTTAGTTCATAATTGTTTATTTGTAGGTTTTATGCGTTTTAATATCATTTAGGAAAATATTCTACACATTGTATGGTTCAATTAATTATTCTGTGTATTTTGTCTCTAAAGTTTATTCCCACTGGCCATGGTATTATTAATAGTTTTATTAATGAAGATTGCAATAATTGGTACATATCGTGATGTACAAGTCATTACTCGGCAGACTTACCACTGTATACAGATGTATGTACATACTAGACATCTTGAAGACACTGTACCTGCTCTTGTATTTGCAATATATTTGTCCGTGGGAAGTACCAAGTTCTAACGAAAGCGGAATGATGTCACATGTATTCTAAAAATATTCTAATAATATACCAATCCAAGCCAGCATATATTTATTTTTGTAATCGTATAAGCCAGGAGAAGTGTTATCTTCTCACAAGGTCATTGTGTCACAAAAGGGGCTCTCTGGTTGGCTCAATCTATGACCTTTTAATTTTTATTCATTTTGACCCCTACTATGTCAAATTGGTATCAATGCGCAGTAATTGCCTAGAACCAGTTACACACATTTAAGGAGACACCGGATCAGGGTTTTATAGGATAGAACTTGATGCCAGCTCTCCAGTAACCCCTGTGCACTTCACAGTTGGAAGGTATGCAGATTTGGGAAGTCATCAAAACCCTATCCATTTCTATGGGGATATCACTTAGTGCGGGTCCCTGACGGGTGATGAAACAGCCTGCCGGGGTTCATTGAGAGAGAATATTTGCAGATTAATCCTTTCCATTGCTGATATGTTCCTGATTACCCATGTGGAAATATTCCACAATCCGGTATCAGAAGTGAATAGGAGGGATGTTATCATTGCTATCTTTATTACTCTCCACAAGGGAGATAGAGGAGCAGCTAGCTGTAAATTCCATGAATACAGATCTGTCAGTATCTGCCATAGCCACACAGATGTTAAAAAATATATTGGGTGTGGGTGTGATGCTACAACTGGATGCAGGGAAATATCAAATTTCTTTTTTTTATATATATATATATATATTCTTCCTGCCCTAAACTGACAAGTCGTGATATAAGTGAAAGAATCTTGAAAGCAACTTAAAACCCCAATCAAAAAAAAATCTAAATAAATAAATAAAATATTGGTAATGTAACCAGATTATTTTGGACTCTCACTGATGATGTATATAATTCTTGTACTTATATGGAAGTAAATTTAATTAATTGTATACATTATAAAACTTCCAATACTGGTATTCTTGTTATACATTTTTTTTTAATCCTCCACGTAATATTGCAAGTTCTTCAATATCTAACATTTTACTGTCTTTCTAGATTCTAGATCTTGGATTCTAGAACTGTTTATTAAACCACACTAGAGTTTATTGGTTCCATGTCTACAATAACACTATGTAGCTTGATTTTGGACTTTATCAATCAATGCATTAATATAAATTATTGATCAGTAATGGCATCTATTGCCAATGTGTACATATATGTTTATTGATTATTAGTTATTCTAATAATGAAATATATATTCTTAATTATCAAGTATAGATATGGATATTTGTTTTTTTTATTCTTATCAATACATTATAATGATTTATTTTATTTGCACAAATTAGTTCTAGGATCATGAAGCTATTTTCATTTCCCTGCATCTCTAAATCGGAGTCAGAAATATGTCATTATACTAGGCCATTAGTTGTTCAGCTGGTTATCAGTAGTGATGGTTTTGCAATTTGTTCTCCCAATGGACGTGCCTCCAGAAATTATTTTGTGGAAAAAATCGAGCATAGGTCAAAGTTGAAGAGACACTTCGTGCAGTGACTACTTCATTTAACTTCTGTTTTCAAGCCATTGCTCGATGTTAGTTACTGACATGTTTCCTCAAGTAGTGTACGGTTCTAATCAGAATTCACATGCAAGTGTTTGTTATCAATTTCTTAGCTTGTACTGTACCCAAATGTTACATTCTCAGTCTCACACATCAGACTGTATATGGAAATGATGTTGACTACAGTTTTATTTGTGTAATTGCCATGTGGCTGTTACGAGATTGAAGGGTTAAAATTGGGGTTTTGACACATCTTTAGCTGGGTTTTAGATGAAGCTGTTGGGCGGGTTGTAGCGCAGTGGTAGAACAGTTGGACTTCAGAGCCAAAGGTTCCAGGTTCAAATCCCGCCCCGGGGGCCCGGCATCA
>JAUTBT010000277.1:0-29696 GCA_032361225.1 Lepetodrilus schrolli | reverse complement strand
GAGTGATACTGTGCTTATAGACAACACACACCACCACCAGAGTGATACTGTGCTTATAGACAACACACACCACCACCAGAGTGATACTGTGCTTATAGACAACACACACCACCACCAGAGTGATACTGTGCTTATAGACAACACACACCACCACCAGAGTGATACTGTGCTTATAGACAACACACACCACCACCTGAGTGATACTGTGCTTATAGACAACACACACCACCACTAGAGTGATATTGTGCTTATAGACAACACACATCACAGAGTATTGTAATACTGTGCTTATAGACAATGCACAACACCACCACACAATCATACTGTGCTTATATACCACGTGTCCCAATAGTTCTATTGGATTATATTGATAGCTGAAGTACTGTTGTAAGTATTGTGAAATAATGTCCTTTTGGGTGGCATGATGGTTTAATGTATAACTTATGTAGTTAGTTGGGATTGAAGAGAGTGTGACTGTTGTAAAAAGTGCAATGGCTAATTTTCGATTCTTCTGGGGCAGGAGTCTGGCCAGGGCTGTATTAAGATGGTGGTAGTGGTGGCAACACAGTAGAGCACTATATATGTTCTGCCCATGTTCTGCCCATGTTCTGCCCATGTTCTGCCCATGTTCCGCCCATACTTGGTGTGTAAGTTGTGGAATTTGGATGAAGATATCATTTGCTGTTACTTCATGGATCAACTGGTATCTTGATCCACAGATGTAATAATTTTGTTGCAACTGACCTCTAAAGAGATTGCCTCTAAAGATAATATGGATTAAGGGCAGCAAACATATATTAGCAAATCAAGTACAATGCAGGACATTTCAAGGGGATCTGGCTTTGGGACAGGTGAATAAAGAAGTGTAAAGCTGACAGGTGTATACCTTCCACATAGAGGTCGCAGCTGGTGATGGCGTCTCCACACCTACATGAGTACTCTCCTTCCATATCCAGCTGAGGGTTGGGGAACTTCATGATGCACCGGTTCTCTCGGCGCTGGATCTCATAGATGCCTGGTGTGTACTACAACAGAAACCACATCATATCTATCACACAACCTATCACAATGTATGACCAGAATGTCAATTTTACAACTTGTCCGCATTTTGTGGGCACACATGAAAATGTGCTTGTAGTCCAAATTGATAAGATAATTATTGCAATAGAGCAATGCACACGCAGACAAATTTTAATGAAGTTTTAAAGACCTTCAATATGAATCTGGTAAAAGATGCAAACTAGTGACAACCACACAAGTGACATCATGTACTTCAGATAGTGTAAAAAATCGCAGAAAGTGTAGCTAAAGTCGCAGTTTGTGTAGCAAATCGCAGATAATGTAGCTCTTTGCATATAATGTAGCATATTACAGATAGCATAGTTCATATATTGCTGAGTATGTTGCATATTACAGATAGCATAGTTCATATATTGCTGAGTATGTCGCATATTACAGATAGCATAGTTCATATATTGATGAATATGTTGCATATTACAGAGCTTAGCATGGTTCATATATTGCAGATAATGTAGCACTATTACGCACTATTACGCATTACACAATAGCACTATTACGCATACTCAATGACAAAATAATAAATATTACTATAAATTATAAATGTTATAGTATGTATGTAATTATGCAAAGGAAAGCCCAAATTTATTAATATCAATTACATAACATTTGTCATTGAGTATATTCCAAGTAGAAAGACACCATGAGCAAAGAATGATTTGTGTAAATGACATAAAATTAGTGAAACAACAATCATTTGATATTGCAAGTTATGTTTTAGATACTAGTATTAGTAATGATGAACTATTCAAATCTGTTATGTATTACAATCATTGAAGGTTTGCATTAATCAATGTATCAGAAAACAGAAAACATTTCCTAATACACTTACATAGACATATCAACCTGTGCAACCATGTCATAATGTATATACTGGTTGGCACACAATTGTACTGGTTGGTACAACATTGTACTGGTTGGCACAACATTTAATTAATTGAACACATTCATTAATATTAATTATGTTTTACACTGGTGCATTGTCATTGTTAGCTAAATAAATTGATAATTATGCCAGCAGTTCACATGAGAGGAATGTGGGACACTTCCAGACAGTGATGTCCATTAAGTGAAACACACATTAACCTTCCTCATTACTTCATTAATCAAGGAAGGTAACAGTGATTGAAAATGGTTACAAAGCTGAACATCCATGAAAATACAGTTGCTCCGCTTTAGCATTGGAAATCTGTCCATTACCTCTCAGTAATGGAGAGTTGTGGCACTCATTATTAGATCTAACATTGGATATATGTCATAGTATTGTAGAGTTTTCAACTTGTACTTTTCAAACAGTCATTACTTCCACATTATAAAATATCTTGACATTAGTCACGATCAAACTCACTCTTACTGATTGTGAATCCTACGCTCTACCGCCTGAGCTATGCAGGCTACGAGAAAACTAACACAAATTCATCTAGTCTCTTGAAACAGTGAGAAGCACCCATTCACTGCACATGTTTTACGATGTGTTCATGCAAATGTATACTGTGCATGCGGAAATCAGTCATTGCATGATAGACGTGAACAAAATTGCATTGAGAATTGAGGTTCCTTATGGGATGCCGAACATTTCCAATATTCATTTTGGAAAACTATCTATTTTAGTTGTTTTTGGTCACTAGGGATACAATACAAACTATGGATGAATGCAATTTTGTTAAATATATTTTAATTCACTGTATTTTAATTCTGAGGAAGGCCTCGTATTTGTTCATTACCTCCCAGTAATGGACAGATACTCAGCCTTTCTCCTATACATATAGTCACAGTACATGCAAGTATAGTACAGTACATAGTACATGCAAGTATCTTCAACTGAATTATTTTCTATTAAAATTCCAGATTTTCCATGAACAGTAGTTTGCTGTAAATGCATGCTGCCATTTTGATTGATGTCTCACAAGGTTTGAATCTATTCCAGGTGACGTGCAAAATAATGAACGTGAGCAGTGGTGCCGATCTGGCAACCAAGGGGAGAGAACTAGCAGCTCACTTCACACAACAAGGATCTCCTATTATGATAGGTTAGTTGGCTAGTTGAATCAGGGTTTCAAGATTACTTCTCTCATCACGGCTCGTTTCTGTGTGTACATTTCCTACTTGTAATAAACACAATTTCCACTGGCTGTCGGTGCTAGCTCACTGGAATATTTTCATGCAGTAAGACAAAGGAAAATCAACAGTATGCTGAACAAGTGTATTCTTACTCTCGTAACACTGCAGTAAAGTTGTTCTCCTTACTTCAGGTGGTGGGGTCCTAGCACACACCATTCTCGGAGTCGACTTCAACGAGGTCACCGGTGACATCAGGTTCCTTATTCTGGATCCTCACTACACGGGGTCAGAGGACATTAAGGTCATTCTGGACAAGGTAAGCAGGAGCAGACAATCCTGTAGAGCTTTCAACCACTTCCCAAATAGGATAAACTTGTTCATTTCCAATTACTCATTAGTGACCTTTAGTTTTCCCACATTCGACTTCAAATGCCAGAATTCCTGCATATTTTGTCAAATAATTTTATTGATCATGTGATATCAGACAGGCTTGCCCACATTGAAGTGCAATTTAAAACATGCATGTGAATATTATCGCGCTATCAACAAAATTATATGACATAATGCAAGCATGTGGGAAAACTAAAGGACAATATTCAAAACTATTGTCTATGCTACAAGTGCTACTATTAAAGGCATACAATCATGGTTTATCAACATATTTCATGGTCAAAACATATTTTTCATATTTTATGTATGTTTGATCTCGCGATTTTTTTTATTCATGGTGATATAAAGAATATTGAAAACCAGTGGGACATTCAGAAAATGTAGCTTTGCAAATGGTGGATTACAAACAGATTATGTCTGCATTCATGTCATTCTTATATTTTTTGGTGTTTATCAGGGCTGGTGTGGATGGAAGGGGGCCAATTTCTGGGACGTCAACTCGCACTACAATCTGTGCATGCCTCAGAGACCAAACATCATTTGATCATGAATTTACTTCCATATTTCCACCGTTTTTTTGGCGGTATCATGTCCAATTGTACATAGGAAAACTAAAATAATGATGCACCTTTATCTTGTTGGTTGGTTGGTTTGTGAGAAAAGACGATTTTGATGACCTACTAAATTATTGTTCAACGCTGCTGCAGGAATTTTTCATGACGAATACTCAACACACTAGTGTGTTGAAGATGGGATAGGATCTTCCAATCCCATATACCGTAATTGCCCTAATAATTCTAACAGGAGAAAATAATTAAATTTGTAGCCATTCGAATTATTAGAAAAATGCGAAAATTGAAAATTATAGGTGTTGGTATGTTATAGAAGACGAGTCCATTATAGTTAGAAGGCATGGCATGGGATGTGCAGTGCAATCAACCTTGACCTGTTGTTTTAAAATGTGTAACAAATGGCATGTGTACTGCGATGTCATCCTGCGAGGACGATCTGTATTGTTGATGTTTCCATAGGTGTGAAGTAGTTAACTGGTGGGTTTTAGTGATAATCCAGTGATATGATTTTAGGCAAGATGACTTCACAAAACGCAAGAAAATAATGTTATTTTAGAACAAAACGTAAGAAAATAGTATTATTTTAGAACCTAGGCCAATGATTTTAGGTGAGATGACTTTATAAAACTAAGACAATAGTGATATTTTAGAATAAAATAAGTCCATTTTATCATTGTGAAGGAGTGAAGAGGGGTAGAACTAAATTATTTTCGGCGATTAATTTAGGTGTTTAACCTATTGGAGGGTTCGAATTATTAGAGAAAATAAGGTAGAAACTGAACTTTTTTCAAAGATATTTTGAAAAATGAAAACTGTCAGATACACAATTAACCATCGCAAGCTATTACTCAATTATTATTATAGTATCAGTCTCCCAGTTAGTGACCCATCTGATGCAATATTTGTATTCAGCAATAAATTATTTGAACCATGTGCGTGGAAGGAATGCTCTGGATCGATGCTATCATCCATCTGCATGTTTGACACGTGGCAATGCTCGGAGGCTTTGAATTGCAATAGGTCAATTGTCCAGTTATCACTATCAGCTTATATTGCAGGCATCGCAATTTTATTTGTCCGGGTGGGCAATTTATTTGCCCTGGATGTGGACAGGGGACTGCAGCCTGGGCTTGTTTTCCGCTGAAATCACAATTGTCTGTTGCCATGCTTGTGCCCAATCCCACAGAGAACATTTGACAAACAATAATGTCATGTTTGGTTTTGTCTTTATTACACTTTGTACAGCCTCTACATTACAAAGACATTTTGTCTTCATGAACACAAAAATACATGTGCATCTCAGTTATAATTCTTACAATGTACATTTTTAAGCAGCCAACGTATCTCAGCTCACAATAACTTAACACAAGCCAGTACACACAATACTGACACCCCAACCCCCCCTTCAATAACATGACCCCCTTCATTCACCCTGTATCACAAAATTCAGGGTCATCTTGCGACCCAGATAGAACGATGTCACATATTTTCCATATTTTCACTTCACATGATATTAGAATTACGAGAAAGTTAAAATATGGACAAACCGGACGATATATCAACAAGCACAAGCGAGAATATTTTTGTTTAAAGACGTTCTTTCAGGTAGAGGACTGAAAGTATGGGGTCTACATGACGCACTTGATTAAATGGATTGCAACAATATGACACTTATGAAAACTGATCAATGAACAACAGCGTACTATAGAAACCACTAGTAACTCAAACACTCAAATTTCAAACAGCCAGATCTGTATTTTCCTGGTCATTCACAGGAAAAAAATAAAGGATAAATGCTACAAAATTATAAACAAATCAACTCTAAAAACAAAAGAGACTAACCATGATTCTAATGAAATGACATTTGTTTGGTATAATAATATTGTTTCATTTGATCATTTCACATATATGGTTAAACGAAATAAACTATAAATTTTGAAAATAAAATGATTAAATTGATTAAATTAATTAAAACAGGCAATCCTTTTGCGGTCTAGAAATCGGGTCGCTTCCCCCTCACCCCCTTCCCAAGGTGTACACAGGCTGGACAAGATATTAGTGACTGTAGTGTTAGTGACTGGCGGCTGGATATTGTGTTAGTGGTGTGGACATCGTGATTAAATCATACATCCCCTAAGTATATCCAGCTTTCTTCGACGACCGACTTAACTCGTTTCTCATACTCTCTCCTGTTATCCTGGTAAAGCTGAGCTGCTATGTTATTTGCTGGACTGTTGGGGTTGGGTTCGTCTAATAAAGACTGAAAGAACAATTCAAAATGGACAGAGCATTATGACCTTGGGGATTACGAAAGAACACAGTAGCAAAGATTCAAGATCTACCAAAGCTCTTCATCCTGCCTCGAGGAACTGCGGCAACATTTCCTTGCTCGCCGAACACAGTTAATCATCGCTACCAGTACACATTCACTTCATTTACATACACACATAGGGGGAGGGGGAGGGGGGTTGGGAGGAGAGGGGCAGAGGGAGATAAAAACGCATTGGAAATGGAAATGGATACACAGACTTTGACTCGAGTGCATGGTGACGACAAGGTAAATGTCCGTCCCCCACCTCGATCCATCACAAATTCAGAACAGGGCTCGACTGCCAAGTGCCATGTCGGAGGGGTATATGAGCTCAACAACTGTCTCCGAAACAAAACGCTGCTACGAGCCCCAAACCTCTGCCGACAGGGGTTCTCCCCGCCAGCAGCGTTCTACAAAAAGATAAACTTGTGACACGTGACCGCCGTTAAGAACAAGCCATGGGCTCCTCCTCTTCCTCTTCCTCGTCATTCCAGCTCTCTTGTACGATGGCTGAGACTTTTTTCTCGTATTCGCGCCGGTTCTCTCGGTACAACTGGGCAGCCTCGTTGTTGGCTGGGCTATTTGGATTTGGGTCATGTAGCAGTGACTATAAGAGAGAGAGAGAAGCAGGCATCGTTAGCCAATCTTGTGGATGTCTGAACCAGTTACACGTTCAAACATCTAGCATATCTGGGGACAATTTGGAAACCCTGACAATCTCAAGTCGTGTGAATACTTTACATTGACAAGAAATATACTTAACAAAATTAATTAAGAGCCAATAGCCTTTATGGGTGTATATTTAGCTTTTTATAATATTTAGAACTGAGAATTTCAAATTGTGTACAGGCTCCAGGCACTCTTCAAGAACTTGCAGACTCATTGGAAAAAAGAATGGTACCAGATTATGAAAGCTGATTTCCGAAATTTGGTAGAAAGCTTCCACACAAAATATCTGCCAGCGCGTAATTAATTTTGTTGAGTATAATTTAGTCATCAGTTATCAAGCCATGTAATGGTCATATTTAATATTGTACTTGAATACTGGTGGGAATTTGTCACTTATTGAACATGTGCAATCAATTGTGGAATGATAATCTTCTTATCTAATCGATGCTTTACAAGGTCAAGAATTTACTCACATTGCCTTAATTCTCCACAAGACTATTGAAAGTACAATGACTTCATTTAAGACATCAGGCATATGGTATTTAAAATCAAACATATATTGCATTGGTGAAAGAGACAGGCATGTTAGACTGGGTGGGCTTTCTTAGTTTCTGATAGGCAGAGGTTAAACCAAACCAAACTTGGCAGGGTTTCTTTGGAACATAAGCAGATCAGAATTCAGTGAAATTAGATGCAAATATACTTGACTGCACACAATGAAAAGGTGAAGAGGTGTTCGTACCAATGAAATGTGTATGAATGTCTCAGAGGTGATGGATGAAGCTGAGGTTGTCTCAAATCTTTGCTTGTTTAATGTTAAATTATTCAAAATGTCCATATACAATCAGACAATACTAGTGTGACGATAAGTCAGCTTGGAGTTTCGAATATGCACAGAATGTGTGTGCGTGTCAAATGTGAAAGCACGTTATTAATAGTAGAATAGTATATCATAATGCTATAAAAATGCTTGTCACAACCACCTGAATACTTTACTGTTGTTGTTACAAAATAGATGAAAAACGTACATTAGCACTACAGAGCCTCAGACAGTTGTTGTTCATGTGCATTCACCTTTAACATGTGTATCCTGCGCAAAATTCGAAACTCTGGGCTGGTATATACACATAACTTGTGTAGATTAGAGTGATAATTTTCAATGAGGAGACAATGGTTAAGCAATGGCATTAGTGAACAAATCTAATCAGATTAATGTAAGCATTGAACAATTGTCGTGTCCTTACCTGTATAGAAGTTAGTATAGCTGAAACATCGTATGTAGGGCTCCATCTATTTTGTAAAATATCTAAACATATGCTTCCATCGGCATACACTGAAAAAAAAGTTAATACTGTTGCGTCATGTGTATTAAAAACATGGTAAAGGCATACAATCACAGATTTTCATGGTCATTTTTTACTAGATTTCATTTGCAAATGAAAATTAACTGGGGTTTAGAGCTGTTTTCACGATTCTTTCACTTATATCACAGCTTGTCAGTTTAGGGCAGGAGGAAACCTGCAACATCCATTGCGCTGAATGTTGCAGTAAATCTATGAGCACCAGTTGACAACTAATTTATCTTACAGAACACCAAATTTCTTGTCCAAAAGTGGATGTCTGTACCAGCTGATCATAACATCAACAGATAGTAGGACATTTCACTAACAATAAGGTAAATGTTTTGACATCACAAAGCTTGATGTCACTACTTAAGTCTTTTCTACAGAGGACTACTTTATTATGCTATTCGTACTTCACATTTCCTTGCATATTTTCAATATAGACAATGACTGCTTCAGAAAAGAAAAGCAGGGTACATGTTAATTGTACTCTGCATATAAGCAGGGGTACATGGGAAATAATTCAATGTGCATAAGCCAATCAGAATCAGACAACCTGTGTAAGGCAAGACAAAGGCAAATAGTTTTGTGCATTTTTGTTTTACTATTATGATAGAATCTGGTCATGTTGAAATGTGTACCTACCATTTGGATGAAACATCTTTGACACAAATCGAACTGTTGGGGGTTTGTTGGGGTACTCTTCTGTAAATTCTATCGTTAACTTGAACGTGCCATCTTCGAATGGAGTATCATGTGGCCTGAAGAAAAACAACAGATGATTATCATAGATTCACAGAAGCAAAAACATCCATGAAACATAAACATTGCAATACCAGGGATGACCTCTTATTAACATTATTATATATATATATCATTTCATTGACTATATTCCTATTGTATTCGAATTCAAGACAGGTTAAGTGGGACAAAAGCACAACAAAAATATGTCATTAGATTTAGGTATTAGACAATGTTGGAAAGTAGTGTAGACAAATCAAAATTTCATTTTTAACAATATTGGGCCACATGTGATTTGAGTACTTTCAATGCAAATGTTTTTCTCACAAATGTTCTGTAATTGCCATAAAACCTAGCACTGTGAAGTCACATTGTGCATCACATGCTTTAGTTATGTAATTGTGAATCATAGACGTTGACTTAAGAGTTAGATAAGGCTAGTGGAGAGTGTTGATAGCTAGGTTACTGGACTAGTCTATGTACATGTGTCTGCAGCATTGATGGGTAATAATAGAATGCCTTATCGGTGAATGAATAAACATTGGACCTAAATATTACGATATGACAGTAGGTAAACAAATCCATGGCTACAAGCATGCACACACTTTGTTGGACTTTTAAGCATGGTCTTGTGTTATCTAGTGAAAGTTTAGGTGTGCGACTGCCTACTTCTTTTAAGTTCTTACAATAATACTCTATTTATAATAACTAGCTTCTCCAGTGGACATGAATTGTGGATAACATAGCATGATCATATCAATGTCAATAAAGGAGTACATTATGTCATTATGAAGTCGCAGTTGATGACTTTGCGAAAAAAAATATGCATCCCTACCCAAATATAACAGCATTCCATAGCATAATATTATTGTCTGTTGGGGCGCCACTAACTCCAGCTGGGGGGTCTTCTTGTAGTCTGAAAGAAATATAATGGTAAATGTAACTGACTATTTAGGAAATTATCCAGGATTAAAACAGTACAAGACTGCATGAATGAAAATATCGTCAATGTTTTGGATCAGTGTTGTTAAGTAGCGGCCATCTTGGAACATTTTCTGCTTAGTTTACGGCGATAAATCTTCACAATGGACAACAAACCTTTTGAAATCTCGCATCAACCTTCTTCTGGCTGGAGTAGACATACCAGTGAAGCGATCGAATTTATGTACACGCTCTGATTTCTAAGTTTCTTGTGTAATGATATTGACAACAAATGTTTCGACCACTGACGTCTACATCCGGGTTCTTTCGACAATAATATGCTATAATTAAACAACTAGCTATTTCTGACACGATATTTCTGTTAGCCGATTCAGTAGGACATATGTATATAATTTTATAGTATATAAGAAATACACTTTATTAATTAATTATAGTAGAAGTGACGGGCTTGTAAAATTTAGAGCATTTCGGATTTAAAATCCACAATTAAAATAGTTTTATAAAGATAGTTGTCTAACAAGTATCTTATATTTCCATGACATCATGAGTTCATAAAAATAGCAATATTGCGAGTCAAAGAACAATGAGGAATCTACCTCACTTATATATTTAGAAATGTATATAAAATAAGTATATCCATTTTATACATGATATAAGCATGAATTGATTAATACAACAATAAAGCAAATGTACAGTTATAAACTAAGGCTATAGATTTTTATCTTCTTTCTAACAAATATTGATAAATTTAAAACATTTTAAAAGCTTCTCTATGCAACTTTGCTTACTATCTAATTGTGAAACTGAACATTGATGAAGTGATGAAACCGTAACGGGCTAATTATGCTCTATTTACGTGTTTTAATATCCTGAAGATATATCTTCAGGATATTAAAATAAGTGCATAGTGATTTATTAATTACAATTTCACCTTACGATAATTAAATTGTCTCTTATTAAAGTTAATTATCTATTCTCTATTTTTGTTAAACATATAAGCATAGTTATAATTATATCTTATCTATTCATTCATTCACAAGTAAATTAATACAATGGTGACGTCATGCGTCATTGGTGACTTATTACCTATACATCTAGGCATATTCTCGTTTACGAGTATATATAGTCCTATTAAATCATGCTTTGTGACAATTTGTGATAATTTGGACGTAGGCCTAATGAATAAAATCATAATCAATTAGATTGACATAATTCACGCAAATATGCATGGTGTTCGTCTATAGACATTTAATAGATAAATAACTAAATAGTCCATTTAAAAATCACAAGTCTCCATATGATATATATATGCTCGGATCACCATTGTAAGAGCTGATATGAATAGTAATTTAGTCGAGCTGCTTTGAATGGATGTATTTCTTGGATTCGCCTTGAAAATGTACGGCTGGTTTGGATGGAGAGGGGAACAATAATTAACGAGTTTCATTGGTGTAACTTACATTCCATGTTTTTGAGGCACTAAATAACAGCCATATATTATATTTTTAGACCTTTTTTGTTTTCTCGATAGTTAATTTGTGGCTGAAGTGAAAACGTACCAATAGCATTTACATTATTTAGTGACGATCGATACCGTGTTCATAGAAGGTATTGGTAAATCGGAAACTAAAGTAAATGAAAGTATAAGTATAGTTATAGGTGTCTATACATTAGAACTACATCTATTGAACTAATATACATAATATATACCCGGTGTATTCCGCTATCCTACTTCCAAGTATATACTAGCTATATGTAGGTATGTATGTGTGTGCGTGTGGAAGAGAGAGAGAGAGAGAGAGAGAGGGAGGGAGGGAGGGAGGGAGGGGAAAAAAGAGATTTGTAAAATGTCATCTCTAGAGACCAATTGCTCAAAGAGCGCTCAGGTCATTAATTTTTACTCTTGAAAAAGATAGGTTTTCAGGGTTCTTTTGAAAATATTCAGATCTGTGGATTCCCTGTTCAAAAGCAACTTGTTTCATAGAACAGCACTGGTCTTCATTATACTGCTTCTGCGGTCCTTTATGTTGGTACAGCAAGCTGCAACTGCTTCAACGATGCACGAGATTCAGCAGAGGTCCATACTATTCGAGAAATCTCTTAATTAGGGACATCTAAAACTATACATTTGTTTTGTTAATACGATATTAAGAACTTGTATCAGACACTTACAATTCAGCACACGAAGAGATGGCATGACGTAGGCCGATAAGCCTTTCGTGATCTACGAATGTCTATTGGCGCATTTACTTTTTTGACATTTTTCAAATGTACGAACCTGAAACAAACTGTTACTATGATTACGTCCAGTACTTTCTATAGCGTATGTGAATATAATTCAAGTATTGCCTTCTGACGACGAGGTTGTTTACGTTTGTAACCGTTTTCAATTGTACGAACATGAAACTGTTACTACGACTACTTCCATTCGTTTCTGGTGTGTGCGAATATAATTCAATTATTGCCTTCTGACGACTAAGATGGTCATCATTATGTAAATATTATTCATGAATTGGTCATTGAACATGGGACGTTTTACAACCGTCAACTCCCAAGTCCGCCTGTATGTGTTGCAACTATGCGAACAAATGGACGACATGCCGATTCCAAACATGGGAATATATTAAAGCAAATACATCATAGTTATCTGCGATACTTCATCTCCGTAGCGTAGTGGTTAGCGTCCGCCGAGAGCGGTCGGCTGGAGGTTCAAACCCCGGCCGCGCAATACCCATCTTCAAATGGATGTTAAGTGGCCATATATGGTATACGTATCGAGGATGCACAATACCAAGATGGTATTTGTTATTCTTTGCTTAGAGATCAGCAGTAACCCTCTTACTGCTGGAGGCAACCGGAGATGCCCTAAAGAGCAGCTACTGTCTAATCCAGCAAAGAGAGGGTTAAAGGGATAAAACAAGAACTAGTTATCTTAGTGTCTGAATATGGGATCCATGTTCTAACTGCGGCAGGATATGCTAGTAAGCTAGCACCGCTATGACATGGAAATCCATCCTAGTATAAATGAAGAACTTAGAATCATAAGGAACCAAATCCAAGATTTGTGAAAATGACATCTTTAGTGTATCAGTTAGACTAGCCTATTTCCCATCTATTTATTACATAATCATACGGGTTATTGAGTAGTATTGTCTTGTAATCAGGATCCAAAATATGTGCTTCAGTGTAAGGCCTTAAAGGCATTACATATTTCATGGTCAAACGTATTGTTACATGAAAGTACTGTATGTGCATTTGATGCTCTACACAAGTATATTGGTTAACCAGCTACATCTTCCGGATATCCCATTGATTTTCAGTATTTAAAAATATTTATAGTTATATAGATTTATTGGTACCAGTTGTCTTGAAAAGTTATTTGACTGTGTTCAATGAATAGAGTTACCCCCCTTAGTCTATTCGACTATAGACATTTGAGATATTACAGTACATTACCAACTGATTATTTGGGTTTTACCGGAAATGTAAACTGCAATGGAATTTTACCTATCCTACAGCGGCGAAAAGACATTTGGAGGTATAAAAGCAATTACTAGTATACGTATGCCAAGTGCATATACTTTGCATTTTTAACTCAACTTCGGTGCCTCATGGTTTTTTGGTCACTTTTTGTGACTTAGGCCTACATTATTCTACACCCCCCCTTTATTCAATCAAGATGACAAAAAACAGGAGATCATTAAGGTAAAAATAGCTTTATTCAAATGGCTGTATAACATTTATTGTTAATTATAAGGCAAGAAGCTGTGAATATTAAACACATATAAGAGTATCACTGTTTGTTTTTTAACAAGTTTAAGTTGATACAACTGCTGCGGTCATGTTCTAATGCAACTGGTGAAAAAACTAATTAACCAAGTTCATTTACTCACTCCAAGGACTAATTTATAAAAATAAAAAAATTATTCCATGGACATGTTCTATAAATATAAATACACACTTAACATACATCTACTAACACATTTATCATAGATACACCCTGAAATCTATCACATCTATCTAATAATCAATGTTGACAATTCACGCATATTTATATCAATCAATTAATTACTTCAATATCACACAAATTACAAGCAGACGGAAATAAAATGACAATATTCAAACATGTCATGTGAAAATAAAACAGAAATTAATGTCAGAGGGTGAAGCACTAAAAGCATGGACACAATTGACAAAATAATATATATTTGAGAAGTTGAGATTACTATCTCATCAATAAAATGGTGACAAACATAATATATATGCTCAACAAAATAAATTAAGGACTACCAATTATTTTGTCGTTCTTCTTCCATTGCATCAAAGAATTCTTGAAGACTACCTGGAGCCTGTAGACTTTGTTGTGAAAATATCATAAGCTATTGCATGTTTACCCAAAAAGGCTACTGGCTCTTTATTTATTTTGTTACTGGAGTTACTGGAAATAGATGCATGGGGAAAAATAAAATAAAAATTAGAATACATTTAAATGTTAATAGCCATATGTAATAGCAGTCTAATAGGACTAAATCATAAAATGTATTTAAAAACAACACCCCACAGTAATGATTACAGTGAAAAACAAAGGAATATTGTGGTAAAAAGCAGTCAAAACATGTTACTCTATACAACTGTGGAATTTTCAGTGATATACTACCTGTAGTATACTACTCAACTATTGATAAGAACATACCTGTTGCACATTAATATTCGAAGTACCGTACTGTGTATGATAGGCTGTAGTATTTATCAGTTCAATGATCACAGATGGAAGAGATTTCAAAATAAAGAAAAGTTTACAAAAACTGCAACATTATCAGCTGATTATGCTAGATTAAAAAAAAATATATATACAGATTTACTAGACAATAGACTATTGATCATATACTATGGCAATACAGAAATACTGTGAAATTGCACATATCAGATTTGGTGGACAATTAATAATGTAAAACATTGCATAACCTGAATGAATGACAAACTATTGCAAAAACAAGTTTTGAGTTTGTTTCATAGCCAGGGTCATTGTAGATTATTCTAACATAGCTAACATATACAACAGAATAATGTCAGAATTATCTGATTAGATACTAGTAATTTCTTCTGGAGTAGTGAGTTAGAATTTAGCACCTTTTCTTAAATTCTTTTCAGATGTATTTATGGTGTTTATGCCAGTGGGGTCTATTCCCCAGACTTGGATCCAATTACCGGCAATCTGATTGGCTCACGTGGGTTAGGGTTAGGAAAATATTTTATTCATATTTTTGGTCGTGACCCAATCAGATTGCCGTGAATTGGGTCTGGGTCCGGAGAATAGATCTCACTGTTTATGTCATTGATAATGACTGTATTATTGCGCTTCAGGAATAATGGAAGATTAACAGCACCATTAAGATTTTCCCAGACACCGTTTCCCCAAAAGCACAAATGTAAGACCCAACCCATGTTCTTCAACCGAACAAGCACTAGTTCTATATCTAACACAATTAGCACCAAGCTAGGGAAAATTCAAAAAGTCATAGTTTGCAATAATCAGGCATGGCAAAAGACAATTGCGATTTCAGCGGAAAACAAATAAATCGACCCTTGGAAAATTGTCATGCCTAAATAACAGTACGGTTATACAAACTTTACTAGCACATTACAGTGGCAATCTTTGGCAGTTCGGTTCTTCACATAAACAAAAATTGATTCCTTTGTTTCAATGGAATAGTCTCCCTTTGACTCTCCTGTGTATACCTCCCAGGGAGTGGGGAACATGCAGTAGGTTGTCAATGATATGAAAACTAATTTTAGATACTATCTTGCAGAGATACTTGCAGCAAATCCCGTTGCTAGAGGTATAATTTTGGCTACCATGAAAGGTTGGCCATAATTTGTTCATACGACTAATGCGAAGATCTAGTAATTCAGTATCGAAACATTTTAACAGATTGCTGAATACTAAATACTACCTGTAACTTTAAATATCTGAGTCCAAGAGGACTAGTAACAATTAAACTGGTAAATCTCATACAATTTTACTAGTCTTGGACAAGCAGATTATATAATTAATTTCACCATTATCTGATAACAATTTAACCAAATGTTTATGTCCATCAGATAACTAACATCAGTCTGCAACACATGTAACTAGACAGGCTGGAAAGAGTGAGTGAGTGAGTGAGTGAGTGAATGAATGAGTGAGTGAATGAATGAGTTACCAGTATTGTCTTAAGTCGTAGTGGGAATCCTTCACCCGAAAGCGACGAAGGCAGGGAAGAAGAAATGTGGGTTGTAAACATTTCATGAAACGTTACATAAATAAATACCTCAATGAAAATAATTTTAAATACCTATAAATATATTGGGCGAGTGAATTATTGTTTTACGTCACAGAAGGAATCTTTCACCCCTACGTGACGACTATAAATATACAAATAATGATTTTAAACTGAGTTAAACATATTAGAATGTTGCTTAGTAGGTGAATGGCAGCAATATGATATCTACATGGCACATACAGCATCAGAGTCAAAGTCAGTAAGTGACAGGAAAACATCCATACATATACATAAACATACA
Source organism: Lepetodrilus schrolli (assembly GCA_032361225.1). NCBI lineage: Eukaryota > Metazoa > Mollusca > Gastropoda > Lepetellida > Lepetodrilidae > Lepetodrilus > Lepetodrilus schrolli. The sequence goes on along the minus strand of JAUTBT010000277.1, from coordinate 13,026 downwards.
CTCTTGTGGTCTAGATCATGTTGATACGATATGTTAATTGTGAACATACCCTGCAATTAAATGTTAATTTCTATGATAGAAAACTTAAAATGATTGTGTTTCAATAAAGTGAATGTCACATTACATTTCTCAATGTTTTTTAGGTATGCATGTGATTCAATATCATAAATATCTTTGCTCACAATATGAACAAATCTGGTCTAGGCCAAACTGTCAGTTATTGGTCGTTCATCCGGCCAGACAACTTATACAAATACTACAAGTCAAAATTGACTGAATATACAGTGCTGAATCAAAGTTTATGAATGGTGGTATGCAATTGTTCACTTCCTACTCCTCAATGGTTAATGATATGTGTATAAATTGTTCAAACTGATCCACAGCATTTTGTTCAATGTGACCATGCTCATAATCTATTAATGTCTTTGTTTTTAAAACCTGCCTTTTTCCTAATTGTCCGAGTGTAAAGTAGATATACATACATTTTACAACAGCCCTTTCGTGTTAATCGGGGAACTGCTGTCCGCATATGAAGGTGAATGCATCCCGGTGGGTCATGTGCTGCTACTATATGAAAGTCATCATTTGAATGCTGTTTGCGGTCCTACAGCAAGATGAAAATTTGCTACATATTTGTTTTTGTGGTATCGGCATATTCAAGAGAGCTAAAAATATGGAAAACTGGATTTATATCTTTCTTAACGGGGTTAAGGATAAAGGAATTGAGGCCAATCTACAGACACCTGTATAGTGACATTTTTCTGCGAGCGATGTGCCGTGGGGCCATTATCCTGGGCAACTGCTTGCTGATGATACAACTGTTGTTCACCATCGAGCATGCAGTCTCTACTCAACGTGATATTTAACTATGCTTGTAAATAGCATAGTGAGCGATATAAAAGTTATTTTAGACATTGTATTTTTGCTGTCCTACACAAAGTGATCGTTTGCTACAAAAATTAGTCTTCGGTCAGAATAGGAAAGCTAGGACAATAGATACTTGGAGCAAACTACGAACCCCTTTCTATATCATCACTATGACATGACATTTCATGACTGCTGTCCGAAGTAAACAAAGAAGGATAGTGAAATCGTGTTGGGTTTTAGGGTTTAGTTATAGTCAAAAAGGCAGCTTGCAGGAACATTTGGTCACCGGGGAAACATTTGTATGTTTGTAGCGAGTACTTCCAATCTGGACGAGATTGACTATATGCCTACTTTGTTTAACCACAAGGTTCATACATTAAGACATGCATGTAAAGAAAGACTGCATTCTTGTAATCGGGGAAAGGTAAACATACATTATCAGCTGATTACTAATATTATTATATGAGAGTGTGGATACATCATAGAGTTCCATCCCTTTTGTAAACGTATGACAAACTGGTAAAAGATCTGGTTTATGAATCCATTATCATTTTGGAAAATTATTCTGGTGAATTATCATAATTTATTTGTTTTCTACGTTTTCCATGATCACTTGGTCAATGAATGAATTATTATTGCTTTACATCGCAGCGAGAATATTTCACCAATAGTCCTTCTCAGAAATTTGTTATCTCCCCATGACAAATTATCTCTTTTAAATTACTCTCTTATCACTTAAATTACAAAGAGCACTTCCGGAGATGTTTTTTGCTGTGGCAAATGCACGTTGCTTATGATAACGGGAGTGTGATGATGAAGAAAAAGAGGCATTACTGCACTTTTGTTAACATTATACCGGAGTAAAAAAAATTTGACAGTAGACCAGTGACCCTGCACAGATATGCAACCAACACTGACCAATAAATTGTTGAATCTCTGAAGTGGACGTCAATCCAACGGCTGAAACACGTAAGGAAATGCCATTCATACAGTTAACGTGGCGCAACACAGGAATCGGAAATATTACCGGTATGTCTAGTTACTATTAGTATTTTTTTGAATGATTGTGAATAAATAACATTCACAGAATTTTATTTGAATCAATCATTTTTTCTTCTTTTCTTAAACATGATTTCTGATGTATTTACCAAATTATGGCAAATATAGTCTAGTCCCATTTAAATTAATTTAGTGAATGAATTAATTATTCCTAAGTATAGTATATATTAGAATGAATGAAAATGTTAATGAAAATGTATATTCCACCATTTAAAACAAGAATTAAAGATTTCTAAAACAAGACTGTTATGTTGAAATTAGTGGCAATCAAGCGAAATAATATTCATTTTATAACACCCACCAGCCATTGTGGACTTCAGCTAAAGAGGGAAGACTTATTGTGTCTAATTTTGGTCTGGTTTGTAAAAGAAAGAAATCACAGTTAAATGAGTTAATTTTGAATGCACTTGACTAAGTTTTCGTTTTCAAGGTTTATTCTGCAATTCTTTAAGAAAAGTAAACATCTCCTCCAGTCATTTATTGTCCTATCTTTCCTAAATAAGCTGAACATTTTTTGTAGCAAATGTTCAGCTTGTGGTAAACAGCAAAAACATGTCTACAATGATGACACTCACAGAAACAGCTGCTAAACAGGTGTCCATAGATTAACCGTAATTCCATAATCCGTGAAATTTTTATAAATCTGATTCAGTTTTCCATAAATGCCCTCAATGTTCTGATACCACAATTAATTTTTGTTCAGCTTGCTGTAGGACGTAAACAGTAGCCAAATGAGGACTTTTATATCATGTCCTGTTACATGACCCACCCAGATGCTTTTACATGCAGGTGTGCGTCTTATTACGAAAGGGCCAAGAGATTATTCTCCATTATATTCAAATACTGCCAATACCAAAAAACCAAGATCCTGCAAACACCAAACGATATCCCCAAATCAGGTATCCACTAATAATAACAACTTTGAACCGAGGTCGAAAATTGCAACCCTTCCTGTTTTTAAATTCAGGATCACATTTAACTGTCTTGCTGGAGTGTCAGAATTGCCCTATTGCTGGGATAAAAACTTAGCTTTCAATCCTAACGGCCCAACTAACAACTCAAATTCATGTTAATCTGAAATTTGATTGAATGAAAAATAACATCTTCAAGTACGAGACATTCATACAAATAATAATAAATATTGCTCAACAATCTCTATTACTGCCATAGGGCACATAAATAGTATTTAACAACTATGTTTAACAAAGACACCTTCGAACACAACATATTATGTTTGGATGTAAATTGTGCTATAGTGAGTTGCATGTCATTGCTTGTTTATTGAATAATGGGCAGTGTAGTCAGTGTGTATCAGTAGTCTTCATAGTTCACACTTGGATGTCATAGTTACGGCCGACCTTCACCCCTGGATGTCCTGGTTATGTCAGACCTTCACCTATGGATGTTGTGGTTGTCTGACCTTCACCCCTGGATGTCCTGGGGTGTGTTCAGGCTGCACTACACTACATTTCTACAAAGTAATGGTTGGCCAAATGTGTTAGTAAGAAAATAGCAGGAAATCGGTTTGCACATGCATCCATTCCATTCACTTCACGTTTGAGGTTTTCCTACAAAACACCACGGGGTCCGAACCCATAGTGAAAAGTAGTACTACATATACTCAATAGTACATTGTAGTGAAAAGTAGTGCAGCCTGAATGCGCCCCAGGTTAGATCCAGCCTTCACCTTTGGATGTTCTGGTTACGTTCGACCTTCACCCTTGGAAGTCGAGGTTATGGCCATTCTTGCAGCCATAGCAATGACTGGGGTTGATGATTTCCTTACTTCATGGCTATGTTGTCAAGGTTACTGATGATTGGCGAGAGAATTCACCAAGAGACTGTCGTATCCGTGCTCCATCGCCATGCTGCTGTTGTGCTCGAGCACGCTATTGGACACGTGGACACTGCTGGACACTCGACCACTGGAGGGAATTGTTGTCATCACACTGGCTTTGCTTGCATCATTGTGTGGTATGACATCTGACAAAGAAAAAAAGAATTATAAAATAGCAAAAAATATTCCTTCTTTTAAAAGGAAAATGTTTAGAATATGTAGAATTTATTGCTAAAAGAAAATATTCCATTTCTGCAAATCCTTAGATTTCTAGTGATAAACTTAAAATAGCTTTCAGTTTTTTCCTTCAGTATGGATCAAAATCTTTGTCACTGCATGAATAGTTGAAATATAAAATATCTTATCTTACAGACTTCATAAGAGTACTTTTTTAATTATACAAATTTTGTTTAGGGTGAAAAAGACGCAATGTCAAATGAGAGGTTTACAACAAATACAAGTACAATTATGACAATGAACAAACAATATTAGTACATCATACATGTAATAGTTCTAGAAGGAGAACAGCTTTCAGTTGTATTCCAATGTCAGATGCAACATATTGCTAATTTACCTAGGAATTACGTTTTTTCATCAACCTCTAAAACATTATATTCACCAAAAATTGCCAATATCTCCAAACCCCCATATTTTTGCGCAATAAGGGTTCATCATGTCACCCCCCCCCCTCCCCTAAATGGATCAAGCGATAAAACTTTGCCCATTGCCCGATCTGCAGTCAAATGTCACTCATTCTAGTATTATGAATAGTCTGTTGAGCCAAAGCGCAAGCTGTATAATATTTATCTACAATTTATCAGATAGTCTACAGTGACTTAATAGCAGCTGATAAGATATCTAATAAACAAAATCTACTACTATACACACAATATCAATGAAATACTGAGTGGCAGCAGAACCCCACAAATCAATCTTACTGTTAACGTAATGATACATATATCAAATAAGCTCAAGTCCCTTTCTATGACTCGTTGAGCTAGAGTAGTTCTAGTACATAGGTGTAAATTTGAAAATATCCCTACTTTAACAAGCTCCAACTTCATATCATGTGACTGTGCAGGGCTAAGCATTTGAATGGAATGTCTTTGATGGTTTTCAGGGTATTGGGTCCAGTGGTTGCCATGGGGACTGAGGGGAGGGAGGGACGGTCTTCTTCCATGGAACAGGGTGGGATAAATCTTGCGCCAGCATAAGAAAGATCTGACGTAAAGGCAAAAGAATATTTTATTTAGGAGCATGTCTTTCCCTATTCTTTACATTTCAGCTGAAGGTTATCGATACAAAATTTTAATTGTTTTTTCCCCTCCAAAAGTGCAGATTGTCTGATTGGTACATTAGTACATTGTCATTGGCTCTGAAGTCTAATGATCTACAGCGGTGCTACATACAATTAACCCCGTCATTTAGTAAGCAGCACGAGAGTCTAATACTATCAAAATTACTTATTATGTGTTATAAATATGAGCACTAGTGGTCCAAAAAGTTAACATCTCACATCAGTCAGAAAGGAACCCAAATGCCAACAGGAAACCCAAAGGCAAGTTTATACCTATCACTATCAGTCCAATTCAATTTCCCACTGAATGTCAATCTCGGGCCAACCAAACATTTGCTGTTTACAGTACTTAATAGTTTTAAATAAACAAAAACTAACATAAACACACATGCAAGGACAGTAGGAAATAGATATAAAAATGCCTAATATGTTAAATATCTAACTGTGAGAGTGAAAAAAAAGTATAAAGGTAAGCAGCAGAACGTCATCATAGTTTACAGATAGCTTTGTTCATGTACAAGTATGAAATACCCTATAATGTCCTTCCTACTGTCATAGGCCTATATACATGAACATTGTATTAGAAAGCAATGCTGATAGACAAATTTTATTCCTAAGAAATTTTATTTCAATACATAAATCATATGTATACCAGCATTTAAAGAATAATTTCCAGGAGAAATATTACAATATTCAGTCTAAGTCTAACTATACAAACAGAACAGTCCAGGTAACAAGTAAAACAAAAACAATGACTGGAACGAACATCACTAATTATTTTCACTATTTGGAAGGCATTTTCCCCTGAAGCAGTGAAAAGGGGACAGGATAGTAATAGTACCTGAATGAACAGAGTGTTCGGACAAGAAAGACTGCGGATTAGCCGATAGGGCCAAAATTGAATGGTACGAGCTTATTACATTGTTATTTTCAGGCGTTTCTTCGCAAAGTCTCTGCTCTGTGAAGACAAAGAAAATACAGGATTATGGTAATGAAAGAAAGAATAACAGCTACAGAGCAGGTATAAGGGAAACATTAAGATTGAACTATGATAAATCAAAACAGGTCTAAGATTTATGATCCCAGTTTAATTCGATAAACTTTTAAGCAATAATGTTTAGCTGAAGCGCAGGCGTGAAGCATTCAAAGCAATTAAATCAGCCAATGGTGTAGAGGCGTGATAATTTGTCCGTTGTAAGCAATGTATTTATTTGTACAGCTATCGTACCCTCATATCTTCGCCTTTTTGTCATTTCCTCGTCTGGGTCATCCCGACCCCGCTTTATTCCCAAAATCCCCTTTGGAGGCGATATATGAAATCCATTCATCCCGTGGTAACCTAGGACTTTATGCAGGTGTTCGTCTGCAGAGCTGGTGTCCATATCACAAGCCATTTCAGCATCTCCATTCTCATGGACAACAGCTCCATTTTGATGTGCGATGTCCCCATTTTGATATGAAACGGCACCTTCTTCATGCAAATTGCAACCATTTTGATGTGAAATGCTACTACCATTTTGATGTGCGATGACCCCATTTTGAGATGGCAGATCTCCGGCGGGACCAGTCATGCATGTTGCTGCGTCAACATTGTTGTTGTTGTTGTTGTGGCAGGGTGATATGATGTTGGCGGCCATGGATTGTTCCTGGAACTGAAGAGACTTCTCCAGATTGAGGGCACACTGGGTGAAGCCGCCAAGAGACGCCACCTGCCCTGCAGTATGACCACTCTGGTTTCTTAGCCTGCAATACAACCAAACACTGACTTATAAATGGGAAGAGAATCGTTGAAAGGGTCGTACAGGTAGTTGGGGGTCTAAATAGAGTTTATGTCATTACCTGCTATTACAAAAAAATTCCCACTTTCCCAGTGGCCCGATCCATGTGAAAGGTATCTTACAGGCTAGTAGAAATTTCATGTTTTGTTATGTATATCATTATTCAGGTGAGTACGTTTTAAAGTTAAGTTCCATCCCTGGTATACACTGATTTATGTCCAGGAATACAGTGTGACCCTGCTCTATAAGACGTACCCGAGAGCGGCACCATGAGCTATCAGTAGATTGGCACACTCGTTGCTTCCCGCTCTGGCTGCCTTGTGAAGAGGAGTCTCTCCAAGGTAATCCTGGAAATACAGAAGAAATAAACTTAACAATTGAACACAATACATGTGGTTATTAGTCTAACATGAATAATGATAATAATATTGTATAATAAAAATAATAAAAATAATACTAGTAATAATATAATAACAACAATAATAATAATACATGTACTAATAATAATGAATGAATTATTGTTTTACGTTGCAGTAGGAATATGTCACCCATAAGCGACGAAATAATAATAATAAAATAATTTAATAATAATAATGAAATGTGTACATTTATTATCCGCCAAATCAATGCTCGAAATCATGGATTACTATGCACTTAATAAACCCTCCCACCTCCCCGAGGAGTACAGATAACAGTAGGCAGTCTTTGAAATTTAAAAAATAATGCATCATTGTATTAGAAATATTTAGAAAGGTTAAGGATACTACAAATTAGTCATCTTAAAACAGGGCTGGCTTTTCAGGTTGTCATCTGTTTTGCACAGATAAGCATATAACTTCAATTTCTGCAGAATATGGCTTAACAACCCAAGCATGGCCACAGAGCTATACGATTCATTATGAAACCTCAGAATATAATTGATAATGGAGTACCGTAATGCATTGGGCCATCGGGATCTTTCATCATATTTACTTCCTGTTAGACCTGATTTTCGAATCTCACAAAATAACAGTTTTTGGTATCCTCTCGATTGCTAACAAACAATTCCATACCCACAATTCAATATATATTTGAACAAACTTGAAAAACAGTTTTCTCAATTCTAACATCATTATCAATGACAATTAATAATTTAACAAAAATTTGTATTAATATTCAGCAGGCATGCTAAAAGAAAACATGGCTGTACATACTATGGATAGGTGTGAGGGTGTACAGGTATTTATACCGTCACCCTACATTTCATGTAATTCATCTGTTATGTGTTTGTCATGATGTGCTTTAGGGCATTGTCAAAATTCTATCCTTTTTCCCCCATAAATCAGTGAACCTGGTCAACTCAAGTCAAATAGGAAAGTCAATTAAAAAAAGTTCCTAGAAAATAAAATCCAGTGATCATGAAAGCTTCAGGCATGGCAACAGACAATTGTAATTTCAGTGGAAAACAAGCCATGGGTCTAGGGCTGCAGCAAGCCACAACCAGTGCAAATAAATTGACCACTGGATAAATAAATCAGCTGATTTCCGCAGGTGTGGAAAATTGCCATGCTTGAAGCTTAATTTGTAAATATCAAGGGGAAATTATAAACAACCAGGTCTAATGAACGGTTAACCAGTCTTGGACAATGCAAGTGGCAGGAAATTAGACCAGTGGTAAAAGACAACTATTTCTTATCTATCTCACAGCAAGACAGTGGTCCATAAATAGACATAACTGCATCAGTGCCAAATATTACTTAATACACTCCTCATTATATGCACATGTGTGTATTTTGGCCAACTTTCACTACTTCAAAAGGATCTTAAAAAGCTTTTATGAAGGATTTCTGACAATATGTAGCAATATTCGCAAACTGAATTCTCAGCATGACATAATAAACTTTAGGACCTACAGTTCTCAAAATGTTGACTTCTCGAAATTATAAATAATGTAAATTTAAACAATTTCTGAATTCCACTAGTCCGCAGGATAACCTCCATTGGGCATGTTGGTTTGGACCCATTCATAATTTCTTCTACATGTTTTCTTAAAATTAGTAAAAGAAGATTCTCCTACCCACCAACCATTTAGAAAAAAAAACGGACTAGAGAAAACAAGTAATGTCCATCCTCAATGAACTATTATTTAGTCAATAAATTACCATACTGTATTGATTTGTTTTCTTGTCAGTATCTGTATAAAATATTAGACAAGTTGTCACTGTTGATATTGATGACACATTATTAATTGCCCGTCAAGTGCCATTTGTGTATGATTAAACATACAGTGCTATGGGTGTTGCGGTTTGTTGATTTTTAAAGAACGAACAAAGTTTCGTTTATTTTCTCACTATCACCAAACAAAAGCAGGGATAATAATAAAGTCTAGTGCGGGCCATCTCTCTCAATGCTAAAGGTATCCTAATGATAGTAGAAATTCATGTTTTTTGTAAACATTTCTTATTTGTATCACTATTCAGGCTAGAAAGTGTTAAAGGCAAGTTTCTATCGCAGTGAAAGTGGCTGCACATTCTTACCTGTATGTTGACACTGGTGCCCGACTGAAGCAGCCATTGCAAGCAGTGAGGATGTCCACCCATTGCAGCAGTATGAGCAGGGGTTACTTGCATACTACTAGACCTCGCAACGTGGCATCCATCTTGTAACATTGACACAAGCTTTCGCAGGATATCAAGCTACAAAACAATGCAAACAAGAAAGACTTAATGCCATTTACCTGTCTGTTCAAGGACGCACCACAATTTAGCAACCATTTCAAGCAATATAGTTTTCCCGACAGTGATGCAATGTGAGCTGGGGTCTGGTTGAAACGAAGGGTGCTGGCATCGCAACTTGCGCCATATTGCAACAACTGCATGAGACACTCCAACTAAAACAAGATTCACAATAAAAAGCTAATAGGCATGCTGAACAGAAGACAGAAGCATGATACATAAAATCAACATGATCAAGAGTTAAGATATAGAAATGACACAGAGTGAGTGATTTGTTGTTTTACGTTGCAGCGGGGAAATGGCACAGAAACAAGTATGATTTTCTAAGTACATGAAGCAAGTGATAGCTAAATGGCACAAATATTACACTTTAAGTAAGAATGTTAAATGTTGTGCTTGCAAGTGGTACATCTACAGTGTTTTGTTTATTATTGGTATTCCACAAACATTTATCAAATCTAGCTACACACATAGAAAACTATTGGATAAAAAATCTATCTTAATTCTTATTAAATTTAACATATCCTCAGCTGACTCTTTCTGCAACATGTTATCTGGTTATAGTACTAATAGTACTTCGTCTTTTCAAATATCTCTTCAAATAAATTTTGTATTATGTAGGCCATCATAACTTATTATACGATAACTTATAAGAATCCCATGTTCAAATAAATTACTTCTAAAGTGTGGAATAGAAAATCAAGAAAGAGAATATTCAAAATATTGACATAACATCACACAGCACTAATTTGACTGGACTATAAACAATGTGTCCACCACTGACAGTTCTGACCAGCTACTGACACCACTGCAGTGCGAGTCAAGGCCACTGATTTATCAGGTCATTCGGTAACGTTGGTCAGTCCTGCGAGCGCTTGCTAACACTTTCTATCGCTTCACGTGATGCGCTTTCTATTGCTATCCAACAATAGACAGAACCGTATATGCAAAAGCACACCGCCCTTTGAACATCGTCAACATTGATTGTTTACAAAACGTATCCACATTACCTCATACGTGTAAAAAGTATGTATCATGTTCTACGAGTATTACCTTCCCGAAATGAGCAGCCCAGTGGACCGGTGTCCACCCATAAAAGCCGTCCTCTTCATATAAATCACACCGGCCGGTTTTCAACAAAGACGTGATCCGTTCCATGTCGCCATCCCTGATCGCACTGTGCAAAGGAAACTGACTTTTCAGCAGCGTTTCATTCTGTTTTGTCCACCAATTGCTATCTTTGGAATCTTCCATGTTCGTTCGATGATTTAATGATTCAGATCATAACTTTGTGACAGTACGTGAGGTGAATTTTGAAAAGGTTTTCACCCGCCAAACTACGATGGCAGACGACAGGTCATGCCGTCGTTTCGATAACAATGAAATTACTTTCCTGAGGACATATCACAGAAATGATAAATAACTAAATATATCTTGTATCCATTCAAAAGGTATTCAATTCGTTTACAACAATTATAATGAGAAATATTAAAAATATATTGTAAATAGTCATGATGATGTAAAGAAAATAATACTATTGAATGAGAAATATTTGTTATTTACCTTTAAACGTTAGCTGTTCAACATGTAGTATATATATTTTGTGCGAGAAAGCGCGTGATTCAAAACCAGGAAGTGACCTTTCAGGCGGACCAGATAAATATTTACATTTTGCACGGACCGAAAATCACATACATCTGCTATGGGAACGAAGTAATAGTTGAACGTATGATCTTGCACAGACAAAGAAAGAGTGACGGATATCTGAAAGTAACTGTCTAGTGACAGATGCAACCATTTATACATGTTTTTATAGTAGATCTGCTGGTAAATCTGTCAACATGGTCAACATCGTTGTAATTTCGATCATGGTGCATGGTTTTTATAAATTTCCTCTAATCTGCTCTGAACAGTTCTCATTTTGTTATCAAAATTATGTATGTGTTTTAACACACCAGTAATTATTTTCACGTTTTGTTTGGCGATCGTTGTACCATCGAGGAAGGGTTTTCGTTGTATTAAGTAGATCTACATGTATAACTCTTCACTGTCATGCACTATGATAATATGAACTTATTTTATTCTAAAATACCACTATTGTCTTACATTTTGTAAAGTCATCTCACCTAAAATCATTGGGCTAGGTTCTAAAATAATACAATTTTCTTACATTTTGTTCTAAAATAGCATTATTTTCTTGCGTTTTGTGAAGTCATCTCAACTAAAATCATGTCACTGGATTATCATGAAAATTGGATCACAGAAGTAATCACAAAAACAGCCCACCAGTTAACTACTTCACACATATGGAAACATCAAACAATACAGAGAGATCGGCCTCGCTGGAAGACACAGTGGTACACATGTCATTTGTTACACAGTTTAAAACAACATAGGTCAAGGTTGATTGCACAGCGAATCCCATTCCTTCTACCTATAATGGACTCATCTTCTATTAACATAGGACGCAATAATGGTTACATATATTCACATCTTTAGTAGGCCAGCTAGATCTGAAATAATCACATCAAATCCCCCTTGTGTAATCCCCACCTACCCTATAATAGTAGCATGTAATTAGCAAGACATTATGCTAAATAAATAGAAGGTATGTGTATAGAATGACATATTAAAAAACACATAACTGCCGACAAACTCAGTGTTTTATTATCAGCAGAATTGAGATGAATGTTCAATGCTTTATCGTCAGCAGAATTGAGAAGCATGTTCAATGCTTTATTATCAGCAGAATTGAGAAATGTTAAATGCTTTATAATCAGTAGAATTGCCTCAAATGTCTTCTAGTCTTGTGTACAACCAAATACACTATGAAAGTGTACCATGTCAGGTTAGAATAGTAAGGTTAACCGAATGGTAATTCTTTAGACATTAGCCAGAAAGCTGCTACCTTACGTAATGGCCCCTTTGATAACGCCTTGTTCAAGTAGAATCCAGTGTGTTGGGAGTATCACAGGTACTAGTACCAAGGAAATGTCGCACTGCAAGGGAAGTTACCCATCATCAATAGTTTTATGTTTAGCGATCTTTTGTGAACAATCAACCTGTCCAGGCGATCTAATGTCTTCGAGAAATTGAACATTTATATCCTTTGCGGCTGTTTCTTGCGTTCTTTCAATAACGGGCTGGTGTCGGGTCATTTCTTACCATTGTTTGTATTCGTATTCCAATGTTATGATCGACAAATAACATCACTTCTTTCAATAACACGACTTTCATGATTATAGATTTTTGTTATCTGAATATACTGTAAAAGACTTATATTTCGCGCAGACTTATATTATGCGCTATACGTGCAATGACAATTAGCGCGAAAGTATAGTCCGCACGAAATATGAAGCCCTAAGTTTACTTATTGAAGCGGACGTATTAATGTACAATGTAATTAATACTAATGAATGAAAAACACAACATAGAAGATACGATTGAATTATTTAATTAAACGATGTTATTAAA
>JAUTBT010000276.1:0-11355 GCA_032361225.1 Lepetodrilus schrolli | reverse complement strand
AAAGTAAAGTATAAATAAAATAAAAGAAAAATAAATAAGTAGATAAAGAAATGAATTGATAATTAAAATAGATAAATTTGGAAGATAGAGACCCAAAAAAGATGAATGAATTTGGAAGTGATCGGTCGTATCGGTGAGCCATTTCACAGTTATATATCTCGCAGAGATGACGTGGCAGACTATGATTTCAGCTGGCTGAGATGTCATGCAGAGCTGGCTCACTGAGAGCTATTCATAGTCTGCTACTGGCTTTAGCACTATTTCTGTGTTTACAATAATTTAAGTATAGCGAGTGGAAGATGAGCACTCTCGTCTCGGAAGTGTTTTTAGAAGTCAAACACACTGGCTTCTGCAGACTGATGCCACACTGACCAATAGATGGGGGTTAAAGGTCACTCATCACTTGCACTGAGTGGATTAAGGATGAGGGTTAAAGGCCACTTACACTGAGTGGATTGACCTTGAGGTCCAGTTTTCCATCTTCGATGTCCTGAATCTCATGTCTGATGGCTGAAATGAGGAATACTTATGTTTACATCTGTGTATTATCCCAAGTGACTATCATAGTGGTTCCATACAACCATAGCAGTGATTATAGCAAACAATTTGATTGTTCAAAAGCCTTTATGAAGAAGCCTGTACACGAGTTATAGAAAGGAACAATAATGTGTGCAGCATAGATCCAAGTGCATTCATTTTAACAATCTATTGTACTACCCAATGAGAGCATGGTACAGATTCAAAACTGACCAATGAGAGCATGACAGATTCAAAACTGATCAATGAAAGCATGACAGAGATCCAAAACTGACCAATGAGAGCGTCACAGAGGCGGTCCAGTTCGCCCTTGTCCTCAGATTCAGTGGGTTCTATCATGAGGGTTCCTGCTACTGGCCACGACATGGTGGGGGAGTGGAAACCTGCAACATCACAGTGCAATCAGCACAACAAACAGTGCAATCAGCATCAACATGGTGCAATCTGCACATCACATAGTGCAATCAGCACAATATGCAGTGCAATCAGCACAACATGCAGTGCAATCAGCACAACACAGTGCAATTAGCACAACACACACACACTGCAATCAGCACAACACAGAGAATGTCTATTGTATAAATCTTTTAGCCAATACAAACATTATCATAATCAGTATTTTACCATAATCTTGCAGCCTTTTTGCAACATCCACAACTTCAATGTTGGCGTTTTTCTTGAAGTCCCTGCAATCGATGATAAACTCGTGAGCCACGAAACCTGGAACATAACACTAGTTTATTACCACTAAGTTACCGTGACAACAACTACAGTCACTATTGTTCCTCACTAAACGGGAGTTATGTCATACAGAGTTGTCTCACCCTCATCGTTCATGTACAGAGTCTTGTAGTAGCCGTCCAGGCGTTTGCTCATGTAGTTCGCATTGAGGATGGCGACCTCAGAGGCGTGGCGTAGACCTCGGCCTCCCATCATCTTGACGTACGCCCAGGATATCGGCAGGATGGCACTGGATCCATAGGGAGCCGCTGACACCACACCAAACGACCGCACCTCTGGTCCTGTGGTCCCACGGGGAGGGTTGATGGGATGTGTAGGCAGATAGGGGGCCAGGTGCTTCCTCCTAAGGGAACAATAGTGTACTCAGTGGTGGATCATGCAAAGTGAACCATATATAGCAGACGCTGTAGTGGACCCTAAATCACAGTCACTGTGGTGGACCCTATATAGCAGACACTAGTGGACCATGTCACATTGAGAAGTCTACCAACAGCAACCTTCAAAATCTAGGAAAACAATTCGTCAAAGATAAATGGTACTTCATTTACTTCTTGATGGGCAAGTTATGTTCCATTCCATTCTACCATACAGGATACAGAATTTTACTGAGGTGGAGGTGTGACATGGAGGTGTGACCCCATGGTGGTGAGGTGTGACACATGTGATACCTACACTCCTATTGGACCCATGCCAGGCCCGCCCCCACCGTGGGGAATACAGAAAGTCTTGTGGAGATTGAGGTGAGACACATCGGAGCCATAGTCGCTGGGACGACAAATACCAACCTAAAGATACACACTGTTTCCATGACAAAGAAACAACTTTAAATATTGCTGGTTGAAGTACACAAATTAATATAATATATTTTAGCGCTATTATTAAAGTACCCCGTATGCAAAGTAGCTTTGATTACATTACACGATATTACATTATATTATATTGTACTATATTATATCATTTTAATGCGACACCTCATAACTTCTAATCTTGTTATTGCTGTACCTGTGCATTCATGTTGGCTCCATCTAGATAAACCTGGCCGCCATGATAGTGGATCATGTCACAGATATTTCTGCAACAAACAACACATGACAGAGGTAATATATTGCATGTGCTCTCTTTCAGTACTTCAAGTAAACAATGTTTGTGACTCCCTGTGAACAGTATCCTGGTTACCATGGCTAGGTTATCATCAGTGAACACCATCGGTGAACATCATAAGTGAACATCATAAGTGAACATCATAAGTGAACATCATAAGTGAACATCATCAGTGAACATTAGTGATTATCATCATGGGTATCGGCAGTACCTGATGTCTTTGTCAAACACTCCATGCGTTGAGGGGTACGTTATCATGAGGCATGCCAAGTGGTTGGAATGTTTCTTGATCTGAAAGATACACCAGAAACAAGCTGATCTCTAATTTCTTTAAAATGTTGAGACAAATCTTCAAGATACATCAAGTGAATACTTAAATACCTTCATTATTAAAAACTGAGGAAAGATTATGATGTAAGCGAGACTACAGTAGCTGGTTACCATAGCATCTAGGTGCGTCATGTCCACATGACCTGCTTTAGCCACTTTAATTGGCTGGATCTTCATGCCTGCCATCTGAGCACTGGCTGGGTTTGTGCCGTGAGCAGAGACCGGGATTAGACAAACCTGGGAGAAAATGTATATGGACGCTAACTGGGAACTACAGTACAATTACTTAGAACATTACTACCTGACACACTAGGTGACAGTATGTAGAGATGAGTACCGACATCTTACACCACTAGCTGACTGAAGAGATCAGTACCGACATCTTACACCACTAGCTGACTGAACAGATCAGTACCGACATCTTACACCACTAGCTGACTGAAGAGGTCAGGGTCACATTTCACAGAACAATCATAGAGCTATGAGAATAGTAACTCATATTCATTAACGTGGATTTACGACTCTTGTAGTGCTATGAACATTCTGTAGAACGGAGGTCAGAGGTCAGTACTTACATTTCTCTGCTGCTCGCCTTTGTCGTGGTGGTACGCCATGATGGCTCTCAGTCCAGTGTACTCCCCTTGAGCGCCACTGTAGACAGGAAAACATATAAATACAAGTGGTAATGTACAAGTGGTAATGTACAAGTGGTAATGCACGAGTGGTAATGTACAAGTGGTAACAGTCCTATGGTTAATACTGATAACAATGGATGTACATCACTTTTTCATGCATGTTATATCAAAATAGTTGAAGGAGTCGCACTTCTTCGAGGACAACCTGGACAAGTTGTCATAGCACCTAGGTGTAGGTGTACCTGTTTGGTTGGAAGGAGATCTTATCATAGCCGGTGATCTCACACAGATCAGCCTCCAGCTCATCAAACATCTGCTGGTAGCCGAGGGTCTGCTCTGGAGGAACGAACGGGTGGATGTTGGCGAACTCCTTCCACGAACATGGCTAGAAGCAGACACAGAGCAGCCATCATGCAGAACTATCACACAGAGTTTAATAATGAACATATACTCAACCAAAAAATAAATCTTAGTGTGCCATTTCACCATAATCGAAAACCATTGTGCGTACGTGCCTCACATTGCACGTACATATTGTTTTGGATTGCCGCATGTCATGTGATGGAGTGCCATCATGACTGAAAACATGATGGGAGTATCAGAGTGTATCGCAGACCAGGCAAGAGGCACCATGAATGTTATGTGATGGAGGTAGACAGATACGGGGGAGGCAGTGTGGGCGGAAATATCCGGGCAAGGTGTAACTGATCTATGTCAATGATGGAAACCTCACAGGTGTCCACTACCGGGACAAAATCCTTTCTCCCATCGTTATTTCATACATGGCACAGCATCCACACATGATGTTTCAACAAGACAATGCTCGACCACATGTTGCTAGAGTGTGTACTGCGTTTCTGACCCTACACAATGTGGACGTGTTACCCTGGCCAGCAGTGTTACCAGACCTCAATCTCATAGAGCACTTGTAGTATAAACTATGGAGACGCGTCCACAGGAGAGACCCACAGCCATTGAACCTTCAACAGCTGCATGTCAAGCTTGGGGTGGGCACACGTCCTACTGATCTGCAGGAGCAGTCACGATGTTGGAGACGTTCATTCTATGTCTTCTTTAATTGTTGACATTTTTGTTTCATGGGGTGGTCACAGTAATGGTCCACTGGCAGCTAACACTGCAACTTGTGATGTTATTGCACACAGACCTCCTCCTAAATGGTGTGCTTATCTAATTCTGCCATGAATGTTGTCTGGTTTATGAAATTAATGACTATTGATTACATGGTTACTTTCTTTTTTTGGTTGAGTATATATTGCTTGCATTCTGTGTTCATGATTAGAATTTTTCTACTAATGTATGTCACTATTCTTGGAAGACGTGTATGTATAGTGTTGAAGGAAGGAAGAAGTGTATGTGTCGTGTTGATGGAAGGATGGATGACTTACCATCATCTGTGTGGTAGCATTGAGCTTCATGGTGCAGGATCCCAGTGGAATCATGGAGTGGACAAGTGACAGATCTTTGTTCTCCAGCTGCTTCATGTAGCGCACGATGTTAGTCTCTGACTGGTACCTGTAGTACAACATTAACACTAGGAAGACATCTATCTGTCAGGACACCTATCTGTCAGAACACCTATGTTAGCACATCTATCAGCACATGTCAACATACATATCTGTCAGCATACCTATCTGTCAGGACACCTATCTGTCAGCACATCTATGCTAGCACATCTATCAGCACGTGTCAGCATACCTGTCTATCACCAAACCTATCTGTCAGCACATCAGCATGGCTATCACAACTTACCACTTGAAGACGCCATGCGTGAGGAAGTCAGATGTCCTGTGGTGAGGTGTGTTGTGGAGGCTGGTGGCGGGGTTCGAACCCAGGATGTCGCTCAGTTCTGCCTGAAGGCAACAAATACCAGGACTGTACGGATTGACAATCTCAGACAGACATTAAGTCAATCTCAGTTATCTCAGTTATCTCATCAAGGATAGTCACCCCAGAATTAACATATCCAGCCACTCGGATCTCACACTCGCTGCAGACATTCAGACCTCACACTCACTGCAGACATTCAGACCTCACACTCACTGCAGACATTCAGACCTTACACTCACTGCAGACATTCAGACCTTACACTCACTGCAGACATTCAGACCTCATACTCGCTGCAGACATTCAGATCTCACACTCACTGCACAGACATTCAGACCTCACACTCGCTGCAGACATTCAGATCTCACACTCACTGCAGACATTCAGATCTCACACTCACTGCAGACATTCAGATCTCACACTTGCTGCAGACATTCAGATCTCACACTCGCTGCAGACATTCAGATCTCACACTCGTTGCCGACATTCAGATCTCCACACTTACCGCCGACCTGGGAGATCCCACGACCTGCAGCAGGTCCTCCAGGTCATCATTTTCCACCGTCTCATCCAGAGAGATGCCGACCTGCAAGAGAGAGGTCAATTATAGGTCATGGACATCGGTGTCACAGCTGCAGCTAGTGTAGTGGAGATTCTGACATTTGTATGACAGCTATGCAGCTATATTGGGGAGTGAGTGAGTGATTATGGAATTTAATGTCGCTGTGGGAATCTTTCACCCATTTGCAACAACAGCTATAGTGGAGATTCTGTCATTTGTATGACAGCTATGTAGCTAGTGGAGATTCTGACAGTGCCTCCTACCTATATCTTGAATGAAAATGCTGCAGTATTTACTATTAAATATATACACAGCAATGGTAACCAGCTGGTAACATATCGTCGAAGCAGATGTGAACAATATTCACAGCCATAGTGATGCATATAGATAACGTACATGTCCATCGCTATAGTAACGTAGATTGATCTCCTTGGACTCTGCCTTCTCCTGGATGAGGTCATGACCTCGACATGGGAAGAACTTCACTGTGTCGAAGAATATATCCGAGGTCAGTGCGTGACCTGCGTCCTTGATTCCTGCAAACATGAGAACTCAGTGAAACTTGACAATGTGTGAAGTTTAATTGGCTTGCAGATACAAGACTAATGTTTGAGCTACTTGCCTTCTGCCAGAATTAGTGTCCCATTATGCACTCTGTTGCCAATGTGACGGAGGCCGTCTGCTCCATGGTAGATCGCAAACATAGCAGACATGTTTGCCAGCAGTGCCTGCAGACAGAAATTATCTGCCACTTTATTGAAATATTTGTATTTGTATGCTTTAAACTGTAAGGTGTTTAAAGTTTTTTTAAGTTTTAATTTTTTAATTTGGGTTTGGAGCCGTTTTTAAGATTCTTTCACTTACATCATGGCTTGACAGTTTAGGGCATGAAGAAAACTGCAACATCTGTAGCATTGAATGTTGCAGTAATGGAATGGAAGTTTGAACAGCTGTGGCCCTTGCGTTCTACCATTGTGCCACCATCTGCCCCCTCACCCCACCCAGGTGTAAAGTGGGTACCCAGTAGGGTGTGAGTGTATAGATGGCCACTGGTTCAGCTTTAAGGTGGGTACCAGGTAGGGTATAGAGGTATGAAGGGTGACTCAGCTGTGTTGTTACTGGTTCAGCTTTAAGGTGGGTACCAGGTAGGGCAAAGAGGTACAAAGGGTAGCTCACCTGTGCTGTACAGATGTTGCTGGTAGCTTTGTCTCGTCGGATGTGCTGTTCTCTGGTTTGCAATGCCAGCCTCAATGCCTCTCTACCACTGGAGTCTCTACAACACACCAGCTAGCACTGTGATGATATATATAACACCAGCTAGCACAGTGATGATATATATAACAGCAGCTAGCACTGTGATGATATATATAACAGCAGCTAGCACTGTGATGATATATATAACAGCAGCTAGCACTGTGATGACATTAATAGCAACTAAATTCTGTGACCTGTGATGTTATGAAACTTAAAGTGGAACATGTTGAACACATGGTCATATCTAAGGCTCTGATAATGGGGTGGTGAGGGTGGATGTTATAGCATCTATTGTACGCAGATCCTTGTACGTATTCCAAGTTGTTTTGTTTCCTAACTAATCAATGAGGAGGAGTTGTTTAGACCATGTAACCTCTTGTATACACCACTTCAACCACCTGGTCAAAATACAAGCATGTTTGGAGTCTGCCGAGATAATTATTATAAGTGGGTCAGTCAGGTGGTGTATAGGTCTACACCTGCAATAAACTGATAAAAGCATTTAATGAGTGAAATAATCTTGAAAGCAGCTCTAAACCAACTCAGAATAGAACTAGGCAGGTCAGTTACCCAGGTAGGTCAGTTACCCAGGTAGGTCAGTTAACCAGGTAGGCCAGTTAAACAGGTAGGCCAGTTAACCAGGTAGGCCAGTTAACCAGGTAGACCTGTTAACCAGGTAGGCCAGTTAACCAGGTAGGTCAGTTAACCAGGTAGGTCAGTTAACCAAGTTAACCAGGTAGGTCAGTTAACCAAGTTAACCAGGTAGGTCAGTTAGCCAGGTAGGTCAGTTAACCAGGTAAACCTGTTAACCAGGTAGGTCAGTTACAAGGTAGGTCAGTTACAAGGTAGGTCAGTTAATTCTGCTCAGCCGTTTCCAACAACAGATGTGACATTCCTCCAGCAGAGGAATTAGTCAACACAATCTGGAGCACACATCTGTGCAAGATCCAGTCTGTGTTGATGAAATGGGTCATTCACAAAGGACCATGTTAACCTAGATTAACTGTTTCTCATAACACTGACATATAGTGTTAGTTTATGTGTAGTACAGCATTCTGCAATTATCGTATAATTTTCATCAATAACTTCATCTATAAAAGTATCCTTCATCTTTGTCCATATAGTATGGGTGATGATCCACAACTTTACATTTATGAAAGCTTGATATAATGAAACTGTGGCAAATAACGAAACTGTGGCAGATATCTTGTTTATTTCCTTCTCAAATGTTAGCAGTAATGGTAGATGTTGCAATGTTTTAGTATATGCCTTAATATGACTGTAATAACTATTGACATCGTACTGAGTAACCTTTATTATGACCTGTGACCTCTCACCTTGTGACCCCAACCATCCTGCCAGGCATCATTCTGAGGAAGTTTTCCCTGCAGGCGAAGAATCCTGCATGTGGACCACCGTATCCCAGCGGGATCCCAAACCTCTGGGCGGTTCCCACAGCGATGTCCATGTCCATCTCCCCGGGGGCACGGAGGATCGTCAGCGCAAGGAGATCTGTGGCACAGACCACCAGGGTCTGCAATGACATCCCAGTGTGGTGTTGTTACATGCTTCAACTGAGAACCAGTCACTGTCTACACAGACACACAACCCTGTGGGTGACACTACTGTATAAAATCTAACCCTGTGGACAGTATATTAAGTATGTATAGAAACTCACCCACTGGGCAGTATACCTAACTATGTATACCTAACTATGTATAACTAACTATGTATAACTAACTATGTATAACTAACTATGTATAACTAACTATGTATAACTAACTATGTATACTAACTATGTATAACTAACTAGGTATAACTAACTATGTATACCTAATTATGTATAACTAACTATGTATAACTAACTATGTATACTAACTATGTATAACTAACTATGTATAACTAACTAGGTATAACTAACTAGGTATATTAACTATGTATAGGTTATGAAGAACTATTACATTGCAATTTGTCATTATGAAAATTTGTCGTACTCGTGTCAGTTCAGAATATGTGTTATTTATTGGCCAGTGATATTTCCACGTTATTTGACAAATACAATGTCTAGCACTTCAAATACATCCAGTTTTATTCTCAAGAGTGCTAATTTCTTACATTTGTAATGTCGAACGACAGCTAAGTTCAGTTTAACTAGGCAGATTCTGCGCAGATCTATAGTAGCTTGACGTCACTTCCTGTGTGGCAATATTGAGCAAGTGAAGTTATGTATTTTTCTTAATTTCTATTCTACTGGGAAAGTGAACTATGCAATAAGTTATGTTTGCTGGTATTTGACTTGCTGGTTTACTAGTTTAACATGTCAACACTGTCACCTATGGGAATTCATTTGGTGGTTTATCACCTATAGAAGCTCACCCAATGAACGACATACTACTGTATAAAAGCTCACCCCATGGGCTGTATACCATATACCCTGAAATTTCCGAGGTTGGAAATTATCAATGTATTCAAGGGTAATTAGTCAGCCTCTAAATAATTCATGCCACGAAATTTTCCTTATGCTATCAGGTTAAAAAACAAACTATCATGCATGAGAGCATCGCATGTGTCAGTATAAATATCCGTTTTGACATGCCCAGTTGTCAACATTGTAATAACGTACATGTACAACTAATCATCATATATTTCATTAAGTTAATAGTGATAGTAAATTTAAATGCAAGAACAAAGACGATTCCAGGTAAAAACTTAAATGAAGAGTAACAAAGACACCTGTGAGACACGTTCATCGGTGTCTAAATAGGGAAAGAAAGGGGGCATGTCAATTAGTGTCACGTCGTATCACACGCACACACATTGATCGATAAACCGAAACAAAGGTCTTAAATTAAATATGACTGTGCTTATTTGAAACTAAGTGTACATGTGTATAGATATCAATTATCACATCGTTGTAACTTGTATGGATACACGCAATGGATTTACGCTGATCACATGTCGCCAGCATGCGACGATCAGGAGGTACATATATAATAACCACTACTGTTAGACAATATCTACCAAATATTTTATTTAAATGCTAGACAGGCATTCTCGAAAATAGCAATCATCGAAATCCTTTAACCATGAAATTTGGCAACCTCGAACATGTCCTGGTATACGTACTATGTATGGAAGCTCACCCAATGGGTGACTTACTACTGTATAATAAAAGGATATGGCCCACAGGGCGAGCTAAATATGTATAAAAGCTCACCCTATGGGTGACATACTACTGTACAAGATCTCACCCCGTGGGCATGGGCGGTGGCTACCAGCTGAGAGTAGTTGGCGATGTTGCCATCTGTGTCGGGGTACTGGACGAGGACGCCGGTGAAGTCCTCACCAGTGAAGTCCATTTTGCGCCAGTCACCCCGGACAATGTCAATATCCAGAGCCCTGAAGGAACAGGACAAAACACTTCAAGGTTTTCATGACAGGTCAAAATATCAAATTATGTTTATTTTTATGTTTTTAACCTTCCCCCAATAAATTATCACAGAAAAAAGCCATAAACTAGGGAATTGGATAACGATGGCTTTACAAACATTAAAATCCTCACATCAATAAGGAACAAAATAAAAGTTTGAAATACAAAATACACATGCATAGTTTTAAAATGTAACCTCATTTGCATTATTAGATTGTGCCACAATTAACTTACTCAGCTCTTGTTTCCACAACAGCTAAAGTCTGGGGGTGACACTTGTCATCGACGTAGAATCTTCGTCTTTTGTTGTATCTGGATGAAGGATGAACCAATAAACATGAGATCTACCAGTATTGCTAAATCAATCAATAAAATAGAGCTTAAAGGAGACGCCTTCTAAAATATGATAATTTAATATGGTATTATATGGTTAAATACAAGCTGGGTTGATGTGGGGTTACCATGATGGACATCCGATGAGGTGTGACTACAGACCATACAGTGTGCCACAGGTGTGGTAGTGACATGTCAGATATGTGTAGGGAGGGCCGTGTGTATGTGAGTGTGTGTGTGATGGTGGTGGTATATGTGTGTGTGTTGGGGTGGGGGGTGTGGGGGGTGGGGGGGTAGAATTACCTCTGACGGACAGAACAACGGAGGCAGTGTGTGTGTGTAGCAGTGTGCGTGTGTATTTGTGTAGCAGTGTGCGTGTGTGTGTGTATGTGTGTGTGTGTGGAGCAGTGTGTGTGCATGTGTATGTGTTTGTGTGTGGAGCAGTGTGTGTGTGTGTGGAGCAGTGTGTGTGTGTGTGTATGTGTTTGTGTGTGGAGCAGTGTGTGTGCGTGTGTATGTGTTTGTGTGTGGAGCAGTCTGTGTGTGTGTGTGTGTGTGTATGTGGGGGGGGGGGGGATATGACCACT
>JAUTBT010000275.1:0-11356 GCA_032361225.1 Lepetodrilus schrolli | reverse complement strand
CAGGCAATGTGTAAAAAAAATGAAACTTTCATTGTCTCTCATTCCATTCGGTCAATTTTTTAAATGCCTGAAATGATAAAATGACTCCCATTACTTGACAGATTGGCTGGCGTGAGTTTGTTGGAAGAAAATGAAGATAATGTGTACATTTTTATAGGTATTCACACAATTCATATACAAGTGTATGCAATCCTGTGCGAATATCTACCAAAAAACGTGCGCATTATCGTCAATTGTTTTCATCAAACTCACGCCAGTCAATCTGTAAAATAATGTCATTTTTGTCATTTCATCCTTGTTAAACATTGCTTGAATGAATTGAAATTCACTGAAAATTTTATACATTTTACACATTGCCTGATTTTAGACATTGACTAAAAAATATAACATTTGTCTTAACATCCTTTTAAAATTGCAATGGGTTTCCACGTGACCTAATGCTTATTTGTTGTATTTCGAGTTAGAAGCACTCGGCATGTAAACTACAAATGTATTCCAGTAATTTGACCAATTTTCCTTATCTATGTACATTTTCTTCTCTATAAAAGCATTACGCTATTTATTTTAATAGGATCTCTGTTTTAGTACGCTTACCACTTTAATAACTGCTATTTCAGCTACTTCCGTTGTTTGTGATGGACATCCTCGGCCATATGCCTGGTGTCCCAGGCGTGTTTATCTCATGCATCTTTAGCGGAAGTCTAAGGTAGAGTTACATCCCTTTGTCATTAACGCGTTACATCCATTTTTGTCAGTAATTGTCCATTTAGATTATGTGAACTCAATAAGCATACATTTCAATATACTTTTAGCTTGTTCAAAGTCTAAGATGGAATTAAAGATGGAATTAAATAGTTATGGTCACATGGTTTCGTTACAGTACACTGTCTTCGAGTTTAACAGCGCTTAGTGCTATTATTCCTCATGATTTAGTTCGACCCTACTGTTGCAAGAATCTTTCTGACCGTGGAATGACAATTCTGTCCAAGGTAATAGGTAAGAACCAAATATCAAAAATATTTCAATGTGACTACTTCTGGCATAATATAATTAACTTTAAAATGTTGCTTGTAATATGAACGTTTCTAATTTCAAGTGATGATTTGTCTTATGTATCCACTCATATTTTAGGACTCTAGTCCGATCTAAGGCAATTGTGTCGTTCTGATTAAACTAATAAATATATATTCTGTTACAGTTGTAATATTTGGATTTGTTGCATTGGGCCTTGCCTATCTCGTTGCGAAGCTTGGAAATGTTCTTCAGGTACGGTTCGAGGAGTCGATGTTGGATTGTGTATCACATGATCTGCAGTATGTGTATCACGTGACCTGCAGTTGTTTTCTTTTACGCGCCTCGCAGTATTGTGTAGCACGTGTCATACCGTATATTACCTGTCCTGAAGAAGTACGTATCATGTAACTTGCAATCGTTTGGCTAAAGCAAAAACACCGTCCTACCCCAAAACTATCATTTCTAGTATGTCTATGCTTTATGCATACCAAATGTCCACAACATTATGCCATGTGTATAACTGAATAACTGAATTAATGTATGCATGCATTGCTTACATTCCTCTATATATAGCATTGTATCCCGATATCTATTATTATAATTAATGTGTTATCCTATATCATATATTTTCTAGGCTTCGTACAGCATGTATGGAATACTCAATGGACCATTGTTTGGCTTGTTCGTGCTAGGAATGTTCTTCCCCATGGCTAATGAGTGGGTATGTCCAGACATTCTACATATCA
Source organism: Lepetodrilus schrolli (assembly GCA_032361225.1). Lineage (NCBI taxonomy): Eukaryota > Metazoa > Mollusca > Gastropoda > Lepetellida > Lepetodrilidae > Lepetodrilus > Lepetodrilus schrolli. Next base: position 9,596 of record JAUTBT010000275.1, on the reverse strand, counting down.
GACATATCTCTACTAACAGAACCTCTAAGTTTACTCCATTCCAAAATTATTATAGTGTCAATGAAAATTGTGAGATATTAAATAGCAATTATAATGTCTCCACATAGAGTTGATTGTCAATACTATTTCCTCTAACAATTGAAATAGTCTATGATTTTATCATATTATACGCCTAAGATCTCAATTTATTTTCTTTTAATGAACATGGTCCTGGCCCACAGAACAATCGTAGCGATAAGTCATAACTACGACACTAACATAGACGTAGGACTCTCGTTCTGTGGAATGGCCAGCTGTTATAATGCTAAATACTATTTCTTTTCAATGCCCCTTCAGGGCGCGTTAGTTGGCTGTGTGGTCTCGTTGACATTCATCTCATGGGTTGGATTTGGGGCTTTCGCAAACAAAGTACGGACTGCCAAGCTGTCCCCGGTTATTACTAGTGGATGCAACTGGAACATCACCACCACCGTTATGACCACTGCAACGATGACCACACCATCTCCGTCGACTATGGCACCACCCACTGGTTCAAGGTACACCACCAAGCTTACCGTGTGTATTGATGTAATATACGGAATCGAATGCCAGTTATACTCTAGAGAGCGTAATTTGGACGATGCACGATACTCGTCTTGCATCATTTAAATATTTAAAATATACTATTATTATTCTTTTAAATACATTGTAGTTGCCGTGAAGTGTCAGTTATATCGTAACGTGATAACAACAATGAGTATGGAAGTATGTTGTCCAACGATAGGAAACGGCAACATATATGCATTTTATTCAGTCTATGGTTGCTTGATTTAAAACAATTTTAGACTTTGAACTGTTTCGTAGTAAAAATATGGGTATATATAGGCATACTGAGTTTCGAGGATGAATTAGTGCATGGTGGTGGTAGAATACGCAAAATACACACAGATGGATCGGATAAATTATCTTTAAATGCAATCACTGTTTAATGACATAGTTCATGGTCAAACGTATTTTACCTGAAAGTATGTATATTTGATTTGAAATTGTCTACGTAAGTATATTGGGCAGCAAGCTACATTTTCCGCATGTCCAACTGGTTTTCAATATTTTCTATTTTATTTAATTTTTATCTCACGGTTGTTAATACATAATATATATATTGCTTCTTTTCTAGTGACCCATTCTTGCCGATGTACTCAATGTCGTATTTGTACTACACTCCAGTAGCGATGACCGTTCTTATTATTGTCGGATTGTTAGTTAGTGCAATAACAGGTGTGTAGAACCACGTTCTGATGCCAATACTGTAAATTACTAAATTAATGCGAGTATAAATTAATGCGTTCGCATTTAATTTGTGTCGCATTTATGTCTAAAATCTAGAAGTCGCATTAAATTAATGACGCATTAAATAGGTGTGTTACAGTATATTGATACAGCAGATAATGACAACATGTTATGGAACCTTTCACTCTTAGAATACTCCGTAAGTTTCCTTCAGTGTGTTCATCTCAAGTTTCAGAAATATTATCAAAATCGAACTATGTCACAATGTAGACAGTATAGAGTTTTACCATTCAAGAAAACGAGAGGTTGCATTTATATACTTTTGTACAATACGTCTTTCTTTTAACAGGAGGATGCAAAAAGCAATGTAAAAATCCTCGTTTAATTTGTCCATTATTCGATCGCATCTTCCCATGCATGCCTGAAGCTATTCTCAGGCCACTCAGATGTGGAATTAATTATAGAAAGGTAGGTACTAAATACTTTCACTTTCACTTTTGTTGTGATCATAATAAATTTAGCTATGGGTATGCAAACATAGTTTGTTTAAATATGGCAGCGAATGTCGTAATACTCACACATAATATTGTAAGTATACCGAATCCATGAGAAGAATCGCACGTTTAATCCAATTTAACCGTTGGTATTGTATTTAATTTATAATGTTAATGTTTTATCAGCTGCATGTATCCTAAATCACGTGCAGACATTCGTGTTACCATTATGTTCAGCCTGTCCATAAATCTTTTCCGATAGCAAAAACATGCATGGAAAGTTATTGTTTATACTATTTCTAACAAAAGGCTCACATCTGCCAACATTCTCTATGAGTACGGTCATGATTTCGAGAGTGTCGCTTTAATGACTGTATTCGATTCACTACTCAATCAACCCTAGGGCGACACTCTCTAGTGATGAAATTACCAACAGAACACCTCGTGTTTCACCCAAGAGAGGTCAGGAGTGTACTCTCCACTTTGACAGGAGTAAATACTCGAGTGAGAGCTGTAAGATGGCGAACGAAACCACGGTTGCATTAAAACAATATATATTCGTCTTTTTTAACTTGTTGATAATACATGTTGGGTGTGAAAGCAGTTCAGTCGAAGAAGTGAATTAATTTAATTCTTAATTTAAATATTGATTCACTCCGTGTTAACTTCTGCTGTTCCATCAAGCACTCAGTGAGCATGTTCCATGATCTAACACTGCGGACACTAGAGTCGTGAATCGAATACAGCCAATATGTACGTATATTACAGACCGACTACTCTGACATCCAGAAAGACAAAGAGGCGTCGCAAGAAAAGGACCCAAATGGAGTGGATCACGATCTGAAATTGGTCGATGTCAAGAAGACCGCGCCAGATCCAGAAGATGGATACACGAACATACATGTAAGTTTTGTTGAAGACGATGATCCTCGAGAAGGCAATACAAGACTTGGATACAACACAGGATATGACGAAGTGTCTGCACAGAGTTATATAACTCATTTATAGATCTCTTTTAGGCGTTGTAATCCTAGCACTGTTGGTCAAATACGTGTAGCCAATTGTAGGAACTACAATAGGTGCAAGCTACAAGTCTTTTTAACAAAGGGATCGGGATAGTTTAGGTGGGTTTTTATCTGTTAGCTTTTCTATTCTACGCAATCGGTACAACATTAAGAATTAATATATTATATATCAGTTCCATTGTTTTTAATGGTTTATGTATTTATATAATTCAATTGATAATACTCATATACTCTGTTAGGAAAAGTATATATTTGTTGTTTAACATTGACATTGTAGTTATATATTACATATTTATCACACAATTAATTATATATGGATAATTGTTCTCAGCTGTTGCTCAAGTTTCACATGGCGTATATGCAATTACCGTGGTTTGGTGGCTTGTTCAATGTCTGGTATCAGCACAAATTCCTTAGTATAATTCAAACATGATATTGTATTATCGTGGATTGTCTGTCTCATATTCGAGATGCTCATTGTCCAAAATCTGTATTGCATAGTCTACTGAGCTCAGTCCATACTGTTCTCATCATCATTGTAAAAGTTTACTTATTGAATCTGTGTTTAAATATATCAACGTCCTATACGTTTAGAAGCATCGTATCATCTACGGATGAGGCATATATAATCCAGTTTTTGTATTTTGCTTATTTAGTGAAATCAGCAAATGTACATGCATACTATATCAGTAGCTGTTTTGCTTAGATTGAATTAGGTTTACATATAATAATCAATAGCAGTTCATTAAAAGGACCATGGTTCATTGGATTTACTAAGAAATGCACTACATGTATGTGAAGTAAAAATGTGTAATATTATTATTGAACATGTATGATGTGATATAATTCATATAAAATACTAGTTGTATATAATAACGTGAACGCTTGCTCCGTCGTTATATATGCAATAACTCACAAGTTACGAGGAATTACAGATTTTCTTTTCCTAATGAAAGTAATGTTGTAAGACGCGATTTTGTTCTATGCCTTATTTCTCTCCAATAGAACATACACTTTCATTTTAGATTTGACATGAAAGTGATAAAAATCATGGCATCTTTTGCCATTGCCAACATATTTTGTATTTTTGTATTGCATGCATGGAATAATACCAGTTTTCTTTCTCCACATATCTTAAATATGGATATTACATCACAATTTGTATTAAGGATCTGAAACCGATAAATAATTTTACTTCTGGAGACTAATATGTGAAAGGACCTCATTTGGACCATTTCTTAGGTTACCTGTAATATGATTGGGCAACATTAATCATAACGTCTCTTGAATATGTCACATAATATATTATTTAATATATTATTCTGTACTCTACTGAAAACTTGATTATGTACGTTATGTATTTATGCATCTGCTATCGAGGAGCGGCATTTACATAAGTGATGTAATTTACAATGCCTATACATCAATCCTCATTCATTTTTTATATATGTTTACATTCTCAGAGTCTTCTTTGGACACGTACGGTCATGAACGAATTCCTACTCAATATTTGGGTACTCCGATTACTGTTTGATGTTGGGTCATGGTTCCTCCTATATACTAAGCACAACATCTAAACGAACCTAGATTGTAATGTTGGGATGTCGCTTTATTGAAATCTCAATACTTCACTAAACAGAGTCAATATCTGGTGTGTCCACCACGTGCATCACACGCATACACTACATTTGGCAGGCATACTTGAAATTAAAACGACGGATTGTCGCCCTTGGGATGGCCGCCATTCCTCTTGTAGTGCAATACACACGTCATTGATATTGGCTGCCGCAGGCTGCCATGAGCGAACTATCCTTCTCAAAACATCTACGCGCTCCTTTTGGGGATGAGCATTGTCATCTTGAAAGTCAAATTTTCATCCTGTTCTGAGAGCCATGGGAACAACAACGGACCTTTAGATTTCATCAGCGTATCGCTAACCTGTACAGTTGTCATCGATGAATACGTTGACTGACATAAATATGTAAAAGTGCACAGCCTTCCATGGAAAGTTTGCATTGAGAGCGTTCAAGCTATAAGAGAACTTCCTGTGCATCGTCTCGCAGCTTTCAAATTTGAAAATGCTGCCTGTCTCAATTGTGCCTACATATCATGATATCTACATACAATTACGCCTACATGTCATTATACCTTCATAGCAATGTGCCTATATATCATAATACCTTCATAGCAATGTGCCTACATATTGTGCATCATAGGCTCGTGTATAGGGCCACGCATTGAATGATAATCTTCTATCAGTGTGCACATATCAATGTAAAATATATTTGGAAATAACACGAAATATGACAATAAATTTGATGTTTTATTCAGAAAATATATCACAGCGTAAAATGTTTTATGAAAAAAAACAAGAGTGAGATTGCAGTCTTCGATACGAAATATACAATTGACGCGATTGACTAGCTTATTTAATAACAGTCTGTTCATCACTGGCTGCCAGAAAACTGGAACTACTTTGACATTCCACTGCGGTACGTGTCGATTGCAACATCTGATTGACATGTTTACATAAGACTCGGTATAACTGCATTTGATGTCTTTCGTTGCATATTGATTGCTTGTGCCGTATTCATCCACATCATTGTATATATATATATTGTATTTATCATCGAGACCGTAGACATAAATATTATCCTGTCCAATAATGAACATAGTATGATGTATAAGATTGAATAGTGTATCATTGGTCTCCACTGGCTTCGTACTTGCGGAAGAATAATTTTATCCATGTTTAAACCTCTGAATTAATTCACACGTCAATAATCATCTGTACATAATATTGTCTATGCAATATGCCTGTCAAACACATTCAAGCATTTAATATGAATACTAATATATTCTTGCTAGTAATGGTTGTCATTCCTACATTATTTGTAATTACATACCATGACATACTCATAAAAAGGCATACAACTTCGTCTGTTCTTCAGATTATTTCTCTCCAATGGTATTCTTATCACATTGCGAACACTTCTAATAGTGGATATTAATTTGGAATTAAAAGTATTGATTGATGATTGTTGCAATGGTGCCTAAATGGATATAATTGGTATTTTGAAAATATGCATTACCGATGCTGCAAGAAGTGCGTTAAACGTAACAATTTAAGTGTACATGTATATTCACCTCTGACCCAACTCATTCCAGTGCACAACAATGGGAACCTAATATAATTGAAGCTTGAAAGTGACCGGGGGGGGGGGGACAATCAGTACTAACAAGTATATATCATTTTCAATGTTCAGTAGCGAAATTAGTTGAAGATTGTATATAAATAAAGAATGAATGAATGAATGAATGAATAAGTGAATATACAACAACAAAACAGACACAGAAAAATGAACTATTGTATGTAAGTGTGATGATGTAACTTAATGCTGTCTTTAAGATTATACAGTTTTTATGGAGTCATATTTACTTTGCTCTTACATACATATTCCATACTATCTAGTTGCATGACAACTATAGTTAGTATTAATTACATACACATATACTGTACGGTAAATATACACATTCGTTCAACATAATAGTATGGCACACAATGTGAGATTATGCACAAGCTCTCGCTTGAAGAGTTATCTCCCATCTCTTACAGTTCACTTTCTATCGTGTCTGTCATGACAAGATATTTGAGTGATTTTGAGTGATTTTGACTTCGCATAGGCATAATATATAGTTCGGTACAGAGATGATACGATACTAACCAGGGTTATTTAGTGTAAGTGTACATGTTCTACCTCGTAGTAAACAATATCAGTTTTCATGTTCTTCAATATCATTGACTTTAATGAAACCAGCACTAGTGGCAATACAATGATAATATCAGACATCTATAGCTATCGCTCCTAATTCAATATGTTAAAGAGATAATGGTATTCAAATTCGAATTCAAATGGAATGGGGACAGGCTTGTGTAAATGCTTAATGTTACATTTTGATTAATTTCCTGTTTTGTTGAGTCGAAATTATTAAAAGAAATTAAGAAGAGAAACAAATGTGATGACAATTCTTAATTGAAAAACCAAATATATTTTGAATATAGTATTATATCAGTCCCTTTAATGGGTGTTTGTCGAAGTAATGTACATAATTATATATATTGAAGATAGTGTCCATGTGTCTATTTTAATGTGCAGTTGATATTATGATGCTCTATGTAACGTCAGAGTAGTAAATAACAGTATATATATTGTCTTACGGTCGTGAGTAGATGGTATCTTTTTTCCTCATGAGAATACAAACGCCTTGTCAACTTTCACTGAATTGCTAGCGTGTGCCAGAGGCTGCGAACTGGTATATATATTTCAGTCTCTCTTGCGGTGTACCCCAGGGTTCTGTACTTGGCCCTATTCTGTTTTCCCTTTACACTAAACCATTGGGCTGTCTTATTAAATCTGCTGGACTATTCTATCATCTCTATGCTGATGATACCCAGCTAACTGACTGTCGATGTTGATCCAGTCTCACAACGCACCACCCTGCTGGATGTGTCAAGCTGCAGCCTATCAATTAAATCCTGGATGACGAACAACTTGCTGAAACTTAACGACAATAAGACTGAGGCAATTGTCATTGGCCCTAAACAGAGACTAAAACACCTAAACACTGATCACATTGTAGTAGGACAGGCCCGTATTCTTTGTTCATCCACCGTCAAGAACCTAGGTGTCCTCTTTGATACACAGTTGAAGATAGACAAACAAGTTAACGCTGTGACACAGACGTGCATTTTGCACCTGAGGAACATCAGTAAAGTCCGTCACCTGGTGACTGAAGAAGTAGCCTCAGCCCTTGTCAGGTCCCTAGTATTCACCCCCTTGGGTTATTGTAAAAGTTTACTAGGTGAAATTACTTAGGAAAAGCTCCAGCGCATTCAGAATACAGATGCCCGTATTGTAACAAGGTCCCGGGAAGATGCCAGCATAACATCTGTCCTGAATTCGTTCCATTGGCTACGAGTTCGTGAAAGAATTGACTTTAAGATAGTATCACTCGCTTACCAATGTATTAACAGCTCTGCCCCCTAGTATCTCACCAACTTGACAACGAAGTACAAACCGATACGAACACTAAGATTATCCGAACAATCACTATTGGCTATAGTAGAAACTCAAATCCTTTGGAGCGACTACCTTTCCTGCCTTAGCTCCATCCGGATGGAACTCACTACCTTTATCTCTTAGATCTGCCCCCACCCTACTATCCTTCAAGCGACAACTAAAAAGTTTCCTGTTCAAACAATATCAGCTACTATCGATTCATTCATCCTACTTGTTCTTCCGTTTTGAGCATACTCTTGTGTGGATTCCAGCGCTATATAAATGTCCTTATTATAATAATAATAATAATTATTATTATTATTATATACGTGCATGAATAGTGATTTATTTATAGATAATTTAATGATCAACTTGCAAATGATGTGTCATGTGTTGTGCTTTTAAGCAAGAAATATTTATATCCAAATAATCCAGTATTTTAAAAATACATGTAAAACATTGCAGACTGATGGAGAATTATACAGAAGTATAGTTATTAAAAGCATTACAATACTTAATACCAAAGCAGAACTATATGTTGATAACTATACAGAAGAAGCAGGCTAGAAGTTCTCGTAGTGATGTACATATGTGGGCCCCTCCGACTTGTTGAGATCCGAACAGGCAGCCTCGACACTGAGCGTCATGGGAGGCGGGCCGCAGCTGAACACCCCCACACTCTGAGCCTGGGGGGTGAGGACATAGGAAAATAATTAATAATGTATTCAGCATAAACCGTTACTTAGAGGGGTTTATTTTCATTTACAATTTTAGAGGTTTTCTCTCTCCCTCTCTCTCTCTCTCTCTCTCTCTCTCTTTCTCTCTCTCTCTCTCTCTCTCTCTCTCTCTCTCTCTCTCTCAAGTAGAACACATTATATGCAATGTTGAGCTGGCATTGATATAACTTAAAACAAGCATTCACGAACCTCTGAGTGTTCATTGGCTAAGGAAGCCAGGAATTCGGTGAACTTTGGCCTGCCGAAATGTGTGATTGCTCTTAAGCCTGTAAACAAACTCTGGCCTGCTATCCTCTGGAAGTGTCGCTCACATATATACTGAAAACAGACAAAAAAAGAACGATGTAGGCCTATATATCGTATATGGCTTTTGATAACTGTCTCTTCTTCTACTCGTCAAGCTATTTTACTAAAATCAAACCCCTTCTCAGAACCTTAGTACACGTGTAGCGATTAGAATAACGAAGGCATGGTTTTCTGGGTTGTTCATTTTTATTTCCTCTTATTATATTTCATTTATTTATATTTTAGTTAATTCATTTATTTATATTTTCATATCCAGTTCATAATTTTGCAAAACGGATATTATATCGTCAGATTATTATGATAATCAATTGGAAATGAAAACGACACATGTCATAAGCATAAACAAATATAGAGCAATAAACAAACATTACACAATATAGCAACAACATTATTTGGCATTATAGAATGGGAGGTAACTCTAGTACATACCAACATGGTGGTTCTAAGATCAAACTTCTGCTGGAACTGTGTGATGAAGATGTGGACAGCCACAAGATCGTTGTTGTCGGCATTCTCCACTTCTCTGATAATGTCCGTCATCCACTCGAAGCTCTTCTGCGTTCTGGTCACCCACAGGAAGTACACCTGTAACGTATAACGGTCAAATGGTGACGTGGAGGGACACGTGTAACGGTCAAATGGTGACGTGGAGGGACACGTGTAACGGTCAAATGGTGACGTGGAGGGACACGTGTAACGGTCAAA
>JAUTBT010000274.1:0-10000 GCA_032361225.1 Lepetodrilus schrolli | reverse complement strand
GTTCTACAGGCATTGCAATTTCTTTACGTATTTTTTAAATTGGAATTTAAAGCCACTTTCAAGATTATTTAACTTATATCATGGCTTGTCAGTTTTTATCAAGGCTTGTCAGTTTTAGGACAGGAGGAAACCAGCAACCTTCGTAGGGCTGAGTGTTGCAGTAAACCTGCGAGCACCGGCTGGTACTAACAGACCAAGGACAACAACTATATTGCCACAGTACAGACAGTGCATCCTATCATGATCCTGTCAGAAAGATTTTGCAATTATACCACCACAGCAAAAATAGGTAGGTGTCTTGATACAGGATCCTAACAAAATCCCAACAGGATCCTGGCAGGACACTTTCACCTCAGGTGTCCTTAGTTTCTTTGAGCATCCACGTTTGGTGTCTTGGCCCTCACATTTAACAGCACACCCAACCTTTATTGTTGTGCATGTTCCTATGGTGTAAGTTGGAAGACGTGCACAAGAGTCTATTAACTAGCATACATTCCCATTGACTATAATGAGCATATATAATCAAACATTTATCAATATTGTTTAATATTAGTATAATGTATTCCCTGAGGATAAAGCATAATTATTTGGCAGTATGCTTCAATATTCTGAATATCTGACAATAGGATAATAATCACACACAAACATGATTGTGAAATAACAAATAATATAGATGTCTGGTTAATGATGCTCATGACACTAGCAATCCAAATAGCCACCATGATAACATTAAAGGCACACATACAAATGTATGTACATTAGATTTGTCTTCACAAATATACTGAGCAACAAGCTACATTTTCTTTTATGTCCCACTGGTTTTCAATATTTTCATTTCTTTTTTTTTATCATACATTTTTTAAATATTTGGAGATAAAAAAAATAAATAAACAAATAAAATATTGAAAACCAGTGGGGCATGCATAAAATGTAGCTTGTTGCTCAATATATTTGTGTAGGCAGATCAAATGTAGATCTACATACTCTCAGGTAAAATATATTTGACCATGAAATATGTCAGCAAACCGTGATGGTATAGCTTTAACAACCCATAGCTAAAATCTATCACAACTCTGTACTTGACATAAGGTTGGTTATACAAGCAATTTGAAATCGTAGTAAAAGTATCACCAAAGGTCAAGAGTTTGCCATATTTACAAGGGGAGATAATCATTCATATCCTCTGACACAAACACTCGACTCCAGTCAATGCACATCTAGTAGAATGTTGAAATGCAACATGGATGGATTTAAACCAGAAAGAGATATGAAGATAAGTTAAATGTGATTTCGATACTCACCAGTTCTTGAGAACATTTCCAAATAGCATGTATGATCATCAGACATATGTGGCCTTGACATTTGGCCTACAAATGTATTTGTCAAGAGTAATGTGACAGAAACATATTGTCCATATGTGTGTGGAGATAGTGTGTATTACACAGTATCACAAACACTGGTCATTACACAGTGTGGACAGTGGTGATGACGTCATTGTACTCATCTAAATTTGCATATCTACAAGGAAGAGAATCGATGTCGACTTATTTTAATGCACTTATCTTCATTCAAATTCATTATGGGCAATAAAACAATAACCCACTCATTACTCTGGATTACTCTTTCCTCGAGTGCTTTTACTCGTGACTTGCAACATTAATTTCAATCGGAAAAGATAATCTGTAATCCTAAGTAACTTGTGGGTGATTGTCTATATAATTAATTTGTTAAAGTTTTGATAATAATCTGACAAATCAAATTATAAATATCTTTTTCACAGCTAATCTTAATATTTGGATGGCCTATTTTTATCTTGATTTGATTTTGATATCACAGGATATGAATGATGGGCAATTTACATCCTTGACAATTGACAAAATGTGACCTGACATGAGAGAAATTTAATCAAAATATTATATAGTATGCAAGGAAAGCAAAAAGAAACATTCCAGCCGTAATAGATCAAATTTGTGCATGGTATACCTTATAGCAAAGTATGTATAATAAATTGTTACATTAAACTGCAATACAATTGGATGAGGCAGAATAGGCAAAGTGAATTAACCCTCTCCCTGCTGGATTAGACACAAGTAATGCTCTTTAGGGCATCTCCGGTTGCCTCAAGCATAGAGAGGGTTAAGTGTGTGTACACATGTAACAGGTCAGAGGTCACTATGGCTCTTGTGCAATGCTGTTATTCATTACCACAGACAAATCAGTGACTTATCGCTGATAGGTACATACTGTAGATAGGTAGGTACCGTAGATAGATAGATAACAGATTTTTTTTTTGGATTATTTTATTTTTAATTGGGGTTTAGAGCAACTTTTAAGGTTCATTCACATATATCACGGCTTGTCAGTTATGGGCTGGAGGAAACCCGCAACATCCATAGCACTGAATGTTGTAGTAAACCTGTGAGCATCGGCTGGTACTGACAAGACCAAGGATGATAACTGCCACTCTACAGACATTGCATCCCATTAATATCGCATCAGAAATGTAACTTTCATGAACATTGATGCAGGACCCCCGGGGCGGGATTTGAACCTGGAACCTTTGGCTCCAAAGTCCTCAAACCAGTGACTCATCGCTGATAGATATATACTCTAGATAGGTAGGGTACCGTATAGATAGATAGATAGATAGATATATACATGTAGATAGATAGATAGATAGATAGATAGATAGATAGATAGATAGATAGATATAAAATAATACATATAGATACAGATAAATAATACTAATGGCAAAAATAGAATATTTGTAATAACAATAACAATATTATACTAATATAATAAGTGCACACACAGCAACACATTTTTTTCTCTCTATAGAATGACACACACACCCAAATTTACACACACACACACACACACACACACACACACACACACACACACACACACAAACACACACACACACACACACTTATACCTTATACATGTACTAGTATATACACAATGCATAATTTTACAATTAGTGAAAGTATTATTGGCAATTATATTGAACCCAACAGACTGCTCAAAAAATCAATTTATATGTATTTATATATTCAACCAAAATGATGACAGAAAGATCTGTAAACCATTGAATCAAATAACTATGACCGTAGCTAATAATAAAATATTTGTTGATAATAATAGTTCTACATTTATAGAACTAATGTACTAGTATTTTACATAGATAGTTCATACATTTAAACAATTAACAGTATATCATGGCACAAATGTAGCATCTATTTATAGCAAATATCTCACAAGATCTGTAACAGTACACGTTTTTTCATACAGAAAAATGCAAATGTCAAAGGTTTACTTTTTTCCTTATTCAATAATAAATGTTTGCTTGCAACCAGAATATTAAATATACTAAATTATTGTGATTACTAAATCTGTCTGTATATGTAGGTAATGAAAGTGAAATATTATTAGATTAATTTATTTATCGGATAACGTCGCTGCGGGAATCTTTCATTCATAAGCGACTAGAAAAATAATTAGAGAAAAGATATATACAGTATATTATAAAATTGTCAGGAAATGATCAGAGAGTTGAAAATTACACAGACAGTGCATGTATCTCAAATCTGTCCGGAGAATGTCTATAAATTGTAACACTGGACTAAACTTCAATAGTGTATTCCTGTTAAAACAGACAATAACAATACAATTGAAAAATTCTAAATAACAACAGACACATTTACAATTTAGAAAATGTGACTATGGTGCATAAAAAAAATTTAATAAATATTTAACCATTTTGTTCCTACCACAGAAACTTAACACTTCAGATTTTTCAAAGAGTATTCCTGATTATTAAAAGACAAGCCACATAAAAAGCTAATGATTTTGAAGTTGTGGTTGAGAAATTAAAAGACTACAGACCATTCAGACAGATGGTTGTAAGAGAGTGAGTAAATAATTATGGAGTTTAACGTCGCTGCGAGAATCTTTCACCCATTTGCAATGGCTTGTAAGAAAGAGACTTTAAGTGGACTGCAAGTCCCTCAATAGTTGATGTTGTTTGATAATCATATAATACATACACAACCAACGTTAATAATGAAGGCATCAAAGCACATCCTTGCATGATTCTGATGTTGAAAATTAATCAACAACTTGTATTCATGATTTATGTGTATATAACATCATCAAGATCATAGAACTTCTGAAACTATTATACAAATCATTTTGCAATATCTCCAAGTGTTTTCTAAACCTCAAATTCATGTCATATTAAAATTTTATTAATACAATGTGCCCTCAATACAACGACCTTCAATGCTCCGTGGATTCGGATAATCACAAACCGTGGGGTTAGGCTCGGATCCCTACTTTTTAAAATAAAAAATAAAATAAAATACAAAGGTACTCATCACCCGTGACTTTTTACATTATGGTCCAACGTACAATCTCAGCAACAAAACTCATCACCTGGATATGGTCATATAAAAGCTGTGGTTGATTTGAAATATGGCATTTCTTTTTTAACCTTCTCCTTGTTAGAAGCAACTGGACATGCCCCACTGAGCAGTGACTGTGTCTTATCTAGCAGGGAAAGGGTTACATCCACATAGATATTGTGCAAGTGAACTATGAGAGAAAACGGTGAATTCAACATCTGCCCTTATATGGAAAACATTGCAAGTGCATTAACCCTCTCCCTGCTGGATTAGGCACAGGCAGGGCTCTTTAGGGCATCTCCAGTTGCCTCCAGCATGGAGAGGGTGAAAGGCAGAATTAACAACAAAATATATACTGATTTACAAATCATAACAGTGGTAAAGACATACATCCCATGGCAGCTATCTAACATACGCATCACAGGGAATAGCTATCACAGGTGAACAAAATACTACTTTCTTACTTACTGGCCAATGAAATACTTGGAAAGTATGAACAAAATTGGAGTCTGTTTTGAAGAAAAATCCAAAATGCCATAATCATAATAATTGAACAATATGTTGCCAATAGTAACAAGACCATATAGTCATAGGTTTCAATTATTGCTTTTGATTGAGTGATTTGTTGATAAACGTATAGCAAGCATCCTTCCACCAAGCTGACCCTTGTATTAAATATAACAGATATTGAATTATTTGTCCGTAATTTCCTATGAATTGGAAGTTGCCAAATCAAATTTTGCATGCAATCTGATTGACCGAGAGCATGAATCAGTAGGATCATTATTGGGACATTCCTACTGTAAGGACTCCTACTATCTCCACTGAGTAAGCATTAGATTAGCATAGCACCAGTGAATCTGGCAGTGGAAACGCAGCAAGGGTCACTTATGAGTCTTCGTCTATGTGGAAAAACTCGAACGTCCGCAGCCATCGCACTGACAGGTCAAAGGTCGTGAAGCTGATCCCCACGGCGATGGGTCCTTTTATCCAGTTCATGCTCAGTCCCTTGTACATGCCCTGTCGGAAGCCCTCATCATGGATCACTTGTCGTGCGGTGCCTAATATGGTCGTGTAGTGTTCAGTGTGTCCCGTTACACCTGATTGATAGACGGAGAAAAACAAAATAGCAATAACTAATTAATTAAAGGTCATTTACCAGTTTACAAAAAAATATCTATGACTACAGTGCACTCTGGCAATACCGAATCCGGTCCACTTTTGTGATGCTGGTATATGGAATAGAGAGATACTGGTTTATTCAAACGTTAACTAATGTTAAATGCATTGTTGCTGGCGGGGACTTTAAAAGTATGCCGATATAAACAGATTGCCGGAGTACAAAGATGCCAGTAGTATGCCAGTATGCACTGTATATCTCTTAAACACGTTAAAAGGTAATATTTTTTAATAGATTTCTTTACCTTCATTAATAAAATATTTGTTTTGGAATCAAGATTCTTTCACTTATATTCGGCTTGTCAGTTTAAGGCAGGAGGAAACTCATAATATCTGTAGTGCTGAATGTTGCAGTAAACCTGCTAGAACTGGCTGGTACTGACAGACTCAAGGATGATATCTGCATTACTGATATTTTGCTCATCAATGCAGTAACTTAGAACTCTGAACATGAGATCATCTTGAACATTCAATGACTTGATTTTGTTTAAATACCGAATTTTGTTGATCCCGCAATATTTAATAGGCTTGCCCATGCTGAATTGCAAGTTAGAACGCGCACGTGAATAATATTACATGATCAATCAATGTAATACGTAGGAATTCTCGCATTTGAAGTAGAATGTGGGAAAACAAAATGTCTCTTAATAATATCCCGGTAACATTACACTGCCCATACTCCCCAGGTAGTTGAGAAGGTGAAATGAGTGTGCATTGATCCATTGACTGGGGTAATAATGTAGCACTATAAGCAAGCTCGAGTATAGATTTAGCACTATAAATATTCACTATTATTGTTATTATTATCATTATATGCAGCGATTTGACTCAAGTGAGATAGAATCTCTTACAAATGATACAAGACTCGGTCATCACCTGCTGTCTGCATCCTACGTCTAACAATGTCCAGAGGGTATGACGCTGACTGTCCCAGTAAACCTGCAACTGCCCCGAAAGCCAGTCTCTCCACGGGGGAGGGGTCTTTACCCTTGCAATACTCTGAACATATTGAACAATTCCAGTTAACATATGCGTTAATAGTAATAATACTGTGATAGTGTTTGATGGTAAGGATTTACTTAGCTGCAGAATAATATTTTCTATCATAATACTTCTATTTTAATTATTTGAAGACTTGTGGCTCACGTCTGTAGTAATAATAGTGTTCATGATATACAAATAATTAATTAACAACTTAAATTGGTTGTCCTTACAAATGTGAACACTGATAATTTTCATTATTGTATTTATCTTAGGATAAAAAATTTAAACATCGTTAAGTTTTTGTTCGTTTTTTTCTGATTGTATTAATGGAAGTAAATTTGATGGCAAAGTGACGAAAGCTACCATATTTACCTGCGTGCACTTTCTTGAGAGATTCATATGTGAAGAAGCTGGTTCCTGAGTAAGGTATAGATCCTAGGAAGGTAGGTGTGAAGCCACGATACAGCGTTCGGAATCCCTCTTCTCTGTAGATCTTCATGATGGCCTCCCACAAGTTGTGGTACCTGATATGGAAAAAATATGGAATCATTAATTAACGGCAGAGACAGGAGTGGCAATGCAGATATCATCCTTTGTCTGTCAGTACCAGCTGGTGCTCACATGTTTACTCAAATATTCAGCGCTACGGATGTTGCGGGTTTCCTCCTTCCTTAAACTGACAAGTTGTGATATGTGAAAGAATTTTCTAAACCCAAATTTGTTTAAATAATAAAATAAAAGATTTTATGTTTTTTTATTTTCTTTTAAATTTACCGGTAATTGGAGGTTAGAGTCACTTTCAAGCTTCTTTCACTTATAAGTTATATCATGGCTTGTCAGCTTATGTCAGGAGGAAACCTGCGACATCCATAGAGATGAATGTTGCAGTAAACCGACAAGCATCAGCTGATACTGACAGACCAAGGATGATAACTGCATTGTCATGGGACACACAGCACATGTATCAGAACTTTTGCAGACATTGATGCCTAGCTCCCGGGATGTGATTTGAACCTGGGGTCTTTGGCTCCAGTCCAACATTCTACCATTACACTGCCACCCGCCACTATTATTCAAACCAAATTTTCTGGATTGTGAGTCCAACACTATAGAGCCTTAGCCAAATGCTAATGGCCGAAACCATTAGGAATATATTAATTACACACAGCTACATTGATATACGACTCACTTTTCTCGAGCAGTGACGGCCATTCTGGCCCTCACCATGTCTAGAGGATATGTACAAGCCACGGAGGTGGTACCAGCCAGAGCGCCAGCCAGGAATCTCCGCCCAGGAGGTAGATGTCTGAAATGATGCCAAACAAATTCCAGATCATAACGTTTTTGTGAAGATCATGAAATTGATACATTATTGCTGAAACAGGTAGTAGTAAAACTGGAAATCATTTAAATTCATGATATATATTATTAATAGAATAATATTGATCATGAATCGAAATGTATTAAAATAAATCAACACAAATCTTGGTGTTTTATTTTGAGTCAATTACGATAATATAATCCCAATACATTTTAAAATATCCGATGATTCTAAATTCGCAATTATTCAATCCAAAATTCGTTTAAAAAAATAATTGAATTATTGCTTAGTGTCACTGCAGGATAATTTCAGGAATATGATGCTTGTTATCAGGAAATACAAAAATAAAAGCATGGTTGTGGCCTGAACTGTCATAACATATGGCACTGGCAGCATATTCAGGGATGAGAATGGAAAGCAGTGTTTTCAGATGAAACAGTAAGGATCCAGGGGCCACAGTCCACGAGATTGACCCCAGAGCCTCAAGATCGTCGGAAATCTGCAGAAGATTCTCATCCCCACATATTATTGGCCTACTTTTTCCTCCTGTTCGGCTGAAGGAGCCACTTGTACTGTTCGTGAGCGGCGTACTGAATGGCAGCATACGGCACAATCCTCGCCATCGTAGCTGTATTCCCGCGCCACAGGCAGAAGAAGCCTTCATCTTTCACCGTCAGGCGCAGGAAGTTTATAGCCTTGCGGAATGAGAACGGGATGTTGGAAACTGCGCACGAGAAACAAAAAAGAATTAATTGCGACACATGCTTAATAACATAACTGCCTGCAAATTATAGTTCTTGTACTTACAGAATCTTGCATTCTAAAAATCTGAATGATTGCACAAAGCCATATACTACATGCACACAAAAATTCAGAGTATGGTTAAGTGGATTGTATCCGAGGAAAATGGTGGGCAAACATATTGACCTGAATGATTACACAAATAATAGAACTTACAGAATCTTCAATTCTAAAAATATGTACATCGATTGATTGACTTAATGATTTACATATGCTAGATATTTTAGTGATACGGCTACTTACTCTGGAAGTTGATTTTCGTTCGATCAAGTGGGGCTATGGTTGTCTTGGCAACCGACCCCGCCAATGCACCAGCAATGAGTGAGGTGATAACCTTGTTGTGCTGTGGTACCTAGTAATAAAACAGCATATCAATGTCAACTATGTAAAAAAAAAAATTAAAAATTAAATTTAAAATAAAATAATAATTAAATTCAAATAATTATGTCACCATAAATTCTATCGAAGTCATCAAGATAGAGAAATGAAATAAATCTACTATTCTAGACATTTAATAAGTTAATATGTATGATAGACATGACTGTTACGTCCAGGGCAAATAAATCGACCACTGGACCAAACTCCAAATTGACAAGACTGGTGCCAATTTTTGGAAACAATTATGAGTTTGAGATTTTGCTCATCTGAGATTTCTCCCATTGACTTGAGTAAAAACAGCTGGATTTGAGTTTTTGCTCAAGTTACGGCACTGAGTCAATGGGATAAATCTCAGATGAGCAAAATCTCAAACTCAAGTTTACTTCAAGAAATCAGGGCCTGATCAGCAAAAGAAAATATTAATTAACCATCCTTCTCCTATTGTAGAAAGTCAGAGAATGAGATCGCCCTGTTATTAATTCATAACACGATAAAATTAATTAATGGCCCCTCAACACATCATCGAGACACCCACCTTTGCATTAATCCTGTGTTCTTCATGATGGAAGTGTTCTCCATTGCCATTATCATGATTACTGCTGTTGTGGTGTCCTTGTAGTGTCCCAGTGTCAGGACTGTCTGTGCTGGTGTTTCCACTCACAGAAGTGGCCGTTCCTGTCTTCACCACGTCCTTAACGTCAGTCCCCATACCACCATCATCGGTCTCTGAACACATAATTAATATTATTCAATTGGGGTATCGCAGCTTGTCAGTTTTAGGGAAAGAGGAAACCTGCGACATCCGTAGCGCTGAATGTTGCAGTAAACCTGCGAGCACTGGCTGGTACTGACAATTTTATTATTTACTCTGATTCATTGTCCTGTCTACAGGCAATTAAACATTATAGTGATAACCCTTTCATCATTGAGA
>JAUTBT010000272.1:0-11362 GCA_032361225.1 Lepetodrilus schrolli | reverse complement strand
TCGCAGGTTTACTGCAACATTCAGCGCTATGGATGTTGCGGGTTTCCTCCTGCCCTAAAGTGACAAGTCGTGATATAAGTGAAGGAATCTTGAAAGCGAGTTAAAACCCCAATCAAAAAAATAAAATTTAAAAAGGCAACATGTAGGCCGACACGTATACATATAGGCCATCTCAACACAGTTGTTGTTAAACTGCAATATATAGATGCAGCTCGTACGCCAATTAATGTACATTTAAGGGTACGGTACTCGGTGCTATAAGCATGTGGCGTAATTCTCCAGCAGTTTAAAGAAATAATGTTTATGAGGTACCAGTGTGCATACACATTGTAACTGAATAGACAAGCATAACTTTCACAGTTCAAATAAACTATGGAATTAAACAGAAGTATTCCTACGCTATCGTACACGAAGACTCAGCCGCTAGTGCATCCGATACGCTGTGTGTCCAGCGAATGCCTCCGCTTATCCGGTAAATACGCCTGTAAATCCTGCCGGTTTCCCGTTTATACTTCGAAAGATAGGAAGGCCTGACTCAGGAATGTTAAGATTCAGTCAGTTCAATGTTCCTTCTACAGATGTTTCTGCCGATTCTCATCGCTCACCTCTATCTGCCCAAGCACAATCCATATCTATATTTTGCAACGATGGCGATATCCGGTATCTGCATCTCGGTGGCGTTGTTATTACCATGGTAACTATAACTCCGGGAAATAATATTACTAGGTTGGATATGGAATACATTGGACTACTAGTTCCAGCTTTTATACAATGTTGAAGCTTAAATATTGATATTATTCGTCACATGTCACATCATGATGTATGTCTTCTATTGCATGGAGTATGTTATGCCTATACATAATTAAAAGTTTTAAAGTAAATGAAATGCAGTTATGTTTTAATATTTTACCGATTGTTTTGTACTGTGATTGATAGCTCTTCCATGGTCCGTAGCCTAAAATTACAGAAACTTTGTCAAACCAACCATCATTATCAGAAGATGTTTTCATTTTCCCCCATCATCAACCTGTGCAATACTTCCCGATGTGGAGACATTTTACTTCCCACGGATCTATACATACCTTGGTTTTATAATAACACATTTGGACGGACATTGTCTTGGATGGACATTGTCGGTAGATCATAACGAGGCTGATGAACACGTGGTGTCGTACAGGTCCGTCCTTCCCGATGTCCTGGACCTGTTCATGCTGGAGACGAAGACCAGGAAGGACGCCCTTTTCTACTCCTTCTACGTCTTCTTCAACAAGTTCTCGGCCGGCATGGGTCTGGCCATTTCACAGTTGGCCCTCCAGTACGGACACACTAAGTATAATATAGTACCGAATACCAGTCGCAGGGAGAGGCATTGATACAAGATATCTTCCCCACGATATATGCAATGTGTAAATGGAAATATATATTGTTTACAACTTGTACCCGTGTGCGTGTGTGTGTGTGTGTGTGTGTGTGTGTGAGAGAGAGAGAGAGAGAGAGAGAGAGTCAGTCCCACAATCAACAAACTAAAGATGGCAACTGCTGAATATGTACATATATACATGTATATATTTACTAGCATATCTTCCTGAATGTGGAACTATTATCAGGATCGTAGCTACAAGAATTTTAGATAAAAAATAGTTTCACACGTGGTATTATATACATGCACATTAATAATACGCCCTACATACGCTATTGTAATTTTCGTTATTCATTTAGACAAATCAATAGGGCAGACGTCTCTGGCTGATATGACCACGCTCTTGTATTTACATATTTGGTATTTAAAAATGGGGACAGCATATTAGAAATGTAGGCCTACTTCTCATGTTTACCCAAATAGTGCAGGATATTGCATGCAACTTTCCAAAATTAAGAACATTTACCCCCAAAAGGGATTTTTTTTTTTTTAGCTACGGCCCTGATTATCTAGTGGGTAGTAGACACTCGGAGACACTCGGAGACAACTTTCTATATGTTCAATGGGTATGAATTTAATTACTGTATTATACATATGGACGCCATTGCTTCCCGTAGGTACGGCGGCTATGAAACAGGTGCGTGCACCCAGCCCGTCTCGGTGGATCTGACACTGCGCATGATCATGGTGCCAGGCCCTGTCATCTGTACTATCATTGCATTGTTGTTTCTCTGGAGTTACCCCATAGACGAAGAGAAACGTCTTCAAATCAAACAACAAGTATTTGAAATCATGTAAGTATGCAGTGCCAAACCAAAATATATCTTTTAGTGATCATCGAGAATCAGAAACAATTGTAATGTGTACCTAATTGACATTTTTAGATCTAAATCTCAAAGTCTTGTGCTTAAATTATCAGCAGAACATGTATAGTGTTTTGTTTTGCAGGTCTAACCCAACGAGAAGTCCGCGGGAACCTGTGGATAGCACTATCGGCAGCAAAATGTACGAGAGCTTTAGAGCGACATCCAGCACGGAAATGTAACTAGTCCGACATTCAACACCTTCTTTGGCTGCTGTGATGACTTCACTATGCTCCTAATGGAATCACCAGTTTTCTATTCTGATCACAGCTGTTCAAAGAGAGTTCCAGATTCCAATAGACAAGCAATCCTCTGGTGTCACTGATACTTCAATAGTGAATACCCCTAAGTATTTTCATTCCACTGTGATTTAATCACCCCCTTCTGTATGCAGACAGTAATCAACAAGGTGCTGATGAATGAGTGAATTACTAAATGAATAGAGGAGTGAATGAATGAATGTGTGTATGAATGAATTCACATTTTACACCACTAGAAACAAGTATTGACTAAATTAAGTGTATTTTAATACAAAATATAAGATTGGTAAATATAATGAACATTACCATTATATAAAGAGAAATATGATGAATAACTGAAGTACATGAATATATGCAAATGAATATTAAAATTGCTGGATTAGGCACAGGCACTGTTCTCATGGCATATCTGGATGGTTTCTTGGAAGGCCTAAACATGACAAGTCAATGTGCTATGGTAATGTAATAACTGCATTGTTCATAAAACTTGCCCAAATTCTGTGGGCACTGTGTCAGAGTCAGAGATTTTTACTTCTGTATATGTCCATATTTGAAGTTATGTTTCAGGGGCAGTGATGACAGTAATTTAATCTTTTTTTTATTACATATATGTCAAAACCATGTTTGTAAATTGCAATGTCTGTAAATAAACATATGAATACAATATGTATTGTTGCATACCCAAATAATTGAAAATGAATATGAAGAAATTAAGAGAATTGATATGCTTTAAAAATAAAAAAAAATAAAAAAATCTATAATTGGGGTTTAGTCTTTGGCTCCATAGTTCAACATTCTAACACTGCGCTACTGAAATGCATTGACACCCTTATTGGGTAGATTATGGAATGACAACAAACAAACAAAACTTCAATTTCTTCTTTTGTATGACCAAACCAAATTCTTTTTAAAAATTGCACCTTTAATCAAATAAAATAAATCTGTTTTAAAAGCGATCACAAAATATTTTCAGTAAGTATATTTTATGCAGAGGGGCAGCATCTGACAGGCAAAAAGGTTCAATTTGCACATGCAGGTACTCTTCTTCATACTTGCAAACTGAGCTTTTTTCCCTGTTCCGATGTCATCCCTCTGCATAAAATAATACTCAAAATATTCAGTGATATATAAACCTATGTTATTGGTGCAATATATTTTTTTGTTTTTTAACTTTGATTATACGTCGTACAAAATAAGAAATTGAAGATATTTTGTTTAACTTTGGTTATACGTCGTACAAAATAAGAAATTGAAGATATTTTGTTTGCCATGCATTGAGTGAGTGAGTCAAGTATTTTCATGCATTGAATGCATTTATTAATTGAACTTGACTGGGGCCTCCCATGAAGAATTGTGAGCATAACGTACAGGGGTGAAAGGTCTGGTACCCAGTTCGACTACATAATATACATAGTTCAACTAAAGTGACGTCACCAGATCACAATAGCTACCATGGTTGTACCAGACTAAAGAGATGAGTTGAACCCTCGTAGAATCATCGTAGATCAATGTCTTATGGTAATTTATGAAACGACAGCTTGGGAAATTTAGGCTATCGCACGTCACTTTGCCACATCGAGACACAACGAATGTGTATACGCCGGCATGTTCACCTCGAGCCTCGTTCTAAATCCTTTTTAGCGGGTCGCAAGTGTAAAAAGTAATGGCGGCTGATTTGACAGAAACTGAACCTAAGCCTGAAATGGTTGGTATTACAGTACATCATCAGCTAGACTAGAATGCGTGTGTGTGTGTGTGTGTGTGTGTGTGTGAGAGAGAGAGAGAGAGAGAGAGAGAGAGAGAGGCGCTGTGTGTGTGTGGGGGGGGGGGAAGAGAAGGGGGCACTGAGTGATATTACATTCTAATTTCTAGCGAGTATCGTCGACGTTTGGCGTGTGTGATGTCCGACATTCTAGACTACCTTCACTTTCAGGACAGTGACAATATGACTATGACAATGTGTTTACACTGTTTGTATCGATGTATATGGTGTCCCACATTCTACTTTCACTTTTAGGACAGTGTGTTTGTCTGTATCTGAGTATGGGGTCCCACATTCTACTTTCATTTTCCAGACGAGGTGTTTGTCTGTATGGTCTCTGACATTCTACTTTCACTTTTAGGACAGTGTGTTTGTCTGTAAATGTATGGTGTCCCACATTCTACTTTCACTGTCAGGAAAGTGTGTTTGTCTGTATGGTGTCTGACATTCTACTTTCACTTTAAGGAAGGTGTGTTTGTCTGTATGGAGTCAGACATGGTGTCCTGCGACAGGAAGAGAGTAACCATTGAAGGAAGGGACATATTCATCATCAGAATGAGGGGCCAATACTACGCATTGGACAGTTTCTGTTATCGTATGTCTTCCGTTTTCATGTATAGCTAATGTGCTTGTTATAAGCCAGCTTGGTGTTTCGAATACGGACTGAATATGCATATGTGTGCCAAAGGTGAAAGGGTATCAATGTATGGTATAATGCTATTAATATGCTATTTTTACCAAATATTTTACAGTGGTTGTAACAAACAATGAAAAATAGATGACAAACACGCATTATTAGTGCTACAATGCCTCCAATAGAACCATCTAGCCTTCCCTGCTAACCATAATCTACTTTGTATATGGGTATGGTTAGGGGTAGACATGAATATCCATTTCCTGTTTACATTTTAATCAAATCTATCATCCATTTTACCTACGAAGTTAAGCTTCTTATTGGGAATTGATACTACTCGCAGATAATTAAGAAATATGAAAACGGTAGCTATCCAGACGACAGGAATATGAAGCTGGTTGAATACAACACTTGTTTAGATAAAGTAAATGTAAGTAGTTTCAGGTAAAAATTTGTTAGATCATTACATCAGTCAACCATTTGTGATTGTATGTCTTTTTAAAAGTATTATGATTATAAAGACCTCATAAGGACTTGTTATTTAATGGCAATGTCAATCATCTTGTTTGTCTATTAAAGCTAACACCATATTTGATTACATTAATATTTTAACATCATCAGAGGCTTTGAATTATAGAGGGAACTAATTCAAACATTTAACTCTTCAGATGCAGGAGGCCCTCTTCATGAAGGTCAAATAGAGGTATGGGTATGCTGGAGTATTGACATCTTCAAGGGAGAGGGTTGGGTCTATGAAAAAGTGGTTCTGTCACACTTGGCCGACTGCGATCGCTGTAACTGATAAATATGGAGACAACATGGGTTTCAACGTTCGTTTTCTAGCTGATTTTAACGTGAGCAAGAATCCAATCAATCGGAACGCACTATACAGTTGCAGTTGCATGTATGGCACACCTTGATTGGTTGGATTCTCGTTAGCAACGCAGAACATTTGAGAAATGTGAATGTTGATACCATGTCGTACCCCTGTGGATCCACCACTGCTATTAGTAATTCCATGCATTGGCAAGCTTTAGATTCTTATTCATGTGGTCTGTAAGATGCTAGTTTTACTCACATAATATTAGTCCTTGTTTTGTAGCACTATGAGCAATCACTGAGTGAATGGAATTATTATTATTACTAATCCGTTGTAGGATATTGGTCAGTGGACATGTATTCGCTGTCCTTGGCACAGCTACAAGATCTGCATTGACAATGGTGAAGGCATATACGAGGTTTGTGTTGAAGTATGTCAAGTAATAAGATATCAATATAGGGTTTTATATACTGTAGCTTCGAACCCAAGTTGCTGGATTGCGAGTCCAATGCTCTACAGACTGAACCAAAGGGGTAACCACACTGACTGAGACCAGTAGGGGCATCTTATATCACACCCGGCTGCATGATCAGGGTGTAGTCATGTGATACAAGATGCTCTTATTGGTCTCAGCCAGAGGGGTTGCCCCTTTGGCTAAGTCTGTACAGCATTTGACTCGCAATCCAACTACTCGGGTTCAAATCCCAGGCCCTGTGACAAATCGCATTAATAAATAGTTGTATTTTCCAGTCATTTCTTACACTGTAAGACAAACCAAAGGCAATCTATTCATTTTAAAATGAATCGTGCAATCTGTGTTTCAGTCCATGAATCCATTCAAATTAGACGAGCCTCCAGTGATGAAGTCGAAAGGCGTGAAGCAGCGAACTCATGCAGTCAGACTCCACGACGGCAGAATATACGTCAAACTGTCGAATTTGGAGCCGGGTTTTGAATCCGATTACTACAACAGCAAGGAATACCGAGATAAATATGCCCTAAGATGAGGGCATTTACCAGACCTGACTTAGGTTCACTATCATCAACTTCTGTGATATGTTTAGCTTGAAAAGCCAGTCCACCATAGCAGTCAGTCCCTCCAAGGTGGATGAAGTATTTATTTACATCAACTTATCTTGTAGTTACCTACCTCAATGTATACAGTAGGATTCATGGTGGAAAGTCAAATGAGTTGGGTGTTTTACCAAAGATTATGACTGTACACCAATATATATACCAAGCTTTCCAAAAATGTTAGAATAGGCCTCCAGATGAGAGTCAAACCAGTACCTCCAAGGTTGTATTCTGTAGCCTCCTGTGGAAAGAATTGCCCTTTCATAAGAATACCGGATGCATAGAAGTAATTATCTGTATACAAGCTTCAACTTAAGCAGCAGTGGTTATGAGTATGAAAGATGGTAGATATGGTCCAGTAAGCATAATAAAGAAAAATTGTTTTAATTATTATTAAATTTTATTTACTTTAGTTAAAAATCTTTATCACAGAGATTGTACAAGCACACACACTCTCCATATATACAGAACATCTTTGGCCAGATGCCTGTCCCATGCAAGGTAACATGGTGGTGGACTTCTTTGTGCGTGGGTGGGATAGTTGGCCCACACTGTCTTAAAGGCATACAATCACGGTTTGTTTACATATTTCATGGTCAAACATATTTTTACCTGTTTGCTTTGTCTACACAAGTTGATAGGACAAAAAGCTACATTTTCCGCATGTCCCACTGGTTATCAATATTTTGATATTTCATTGTATTTTTAGTTGCGCAACAAATACAAACATTTTCAATGAGTCTTCGGTAAAATAGATTTG
The DNA here is from genome assembly GCA_032361225.1 of Lepetodrilus schrolli. Lineage (NCBI taxonomy): Eukaryota > Metazoa > Mollusca > Gastropoda > Lepetellida > Lepetodrilidae > Lepetodrilus > Lepetodrilus schrolli. The sequence continues at coordinate 3,769 of JAUTBT010000272.1, read as the reverse complement.
GTTCATTCAGAGTTCATCAGGTGATCTTTGTACCTCATAATTACATTGAGTTTCCGATTTTCGCCAATTGTAACAATCGCTAATTACCAATTTAGTCTGTTTCATTGACGGTTACAATCTACGCTGGGAGTACAAAAGCCATATATATATGCTAAGTATATATACTTTGCATTTACAACTCCCAATTCAGTCCAAAACGACCACCTGTGATTGTATGCCTTTAATTCACTAGAGAAGGCAGAAGGCAATGAGAAAACATAGTTTAATAATAAATAGCACTTGATTATTGGCATCTGAAGCTTTTTGTGACTGAGGGAGCCCATATAGACAAATTAAAATATAGTATTTGGTAACCGACTGCCCTGCTTGGATGCCACCCCTGCTGCAAAGCCCTGATACATGTTTGATAATACACACATGTAACAAGTTTAGACTAGCGAGTATTTGAAATAGATTGGTGTAACCATAGTTTGTATTTTGCCTTCACTACCTTGCCTACCAGCACCCACTGTAAAGTCCACAATGAAAGAAACATCTCTAAACTACAACACCCTTGACGCCTCTCTTCAAACTTCTGGATCTGCCCTGGAAACTGATGAATTGCTTGAACTCTGCAAATATCCTCACTGCAAATACCACACCGACAGCTTCACTACCATTCTGTAATCTCCAAATTTACGAACATTCTCCTGAATCTAATCAAACTAAGTCTTCTATTCTACCTTGGATAACGTGCCATCAGGCCGACACCCAACGTTGTAGCTTTGATATAAAAAAAACAAATGCCACAATACTCCCCAGCAAGTATGTCATCCACGAGGATTGCATAACCTGGAATCCTGTAGTGATAAGCTAGCCAATGACCAGTGATGGCAAGCATAACTAACATTGGCTACTAATCACCAGTTTGTGTTTACACAGGACTAGAAGCTAGACTTTGACAAGAGATCCCAAACATTCCAAGCATTACACCTTCCATCATTTAAAAACTAAACTAGAAGTAGAATCTTGGGTATGAAGCTCACTTGAGAAACATTTGAGAAATACAATCATAGAACCTGAAAATAACAGTAAATCTTGTTAATTCAGTACGATAAACATGAGAAATCTTCAACATGCAGTTGAGTTTGAACAACGCCACTTGACAACAGCAAGATCAGAACAGTACACAATCTAATACAGATAGCCTGAGAATACATTGGTAAAATGCATACCAAATAAAAACATGTTTATACATTGGTAAAATACATACCAAATACCCCAAAAAACATGTTTATACATTGGTAAAATACATACCAAATAAAAACATGTTAACACTTGCTTACTTCAATACATTCCATTTTCAAATTCAACTTTTAGACTTCATTACATTTTCAAATTCAACATTTTCTTTTTTTTTAAATTCAACTTTTCGATTACAAATTGTACAACATTATATATGCCATTTTCCCAGAGTTGTTTATATACTGTATCAGTCACTATGACAGCAGGGTGTAATACAGGTACCCATTATGCCAAATAAATGTGTAAATAATACATCATTTTGTGTTATGTTGCACACATAAGTAAGTATATACACAGAATGTTCCCCCTGCAACACCAAACAAAAGAATAAAGAATGTAAACATGTTTATATGAATACAAATAAACATCATAACTTTGGTAAAACTCAAAAACACCACGTACATGTATTTACAAGTAAGTTTCAAAAGTTGAAATGTGATGGCTCGATAGAGTTCTATTGTTAGTGGACATCAATAACTACAATTCATAATGATGAGTAATGGCAACAAGATATTCCGTTTCACAGATAGTTTAGCATGAGGAAGAGAATAATATTGCACAAAAGATCAACAGAATCTAATAAACCTGGGGTGCGTTTAGGCTACGCGTGTATTTGATTCATTGCACTACTGGTACGAGTATTGGGTCATGGTGCATATTCAGCGAGTACTTGAATTGAACGAAAGAAATAAACACCGAGTGAATCAATATGTGAAAAATAATAATTCACTTGCTTCTTTGGTTGAACTGCTTTCTCACACAGAATATATTGTCAATGTGTTAAAAGGACAAAAATATATATTTTCTTATGCACCCGTGCTTTCGTTTGCCAGCTTGCAGCACACGAGTGTTTACTTCTGTCGAAATGGAGAGTACCGGTATACACCTGACTGTTAGTGACCTCTCGGGTGAAACACGAGGTGTTCTATTGGGAATTCATCACTCCAGTGTCACCCTAGGGTTGATCAAGCGATGAATCAAATACACCTGTTTAAATAGCACTATGCACTATATCTTTCAACCAGATATAGGTAGTAAAACTGTACGGTATGTCAAGGTACATTTAGTTAGTACTTGTACATTGTAGTTGTTTCATATGGGTCTACCTTGGACATTCCCAATAAGTGTCACAGATAAAACATTTGTGCTATACGAGATGTAATAATGTTGCGATTAATGACGAAATGCATAAAGAGTGAGTTATTGTTTTATGTCGCAGAATGAATCTTTACCCATACAAGACAAAGTTACAGGGATGAATCCTGTGGTACTACGAGGCCAACATTCTGGGACTGGAAGAGTCCATAGTTGCTTATCTGCTGGAAATTGACCTCTTACCTAAAGTAATTGTAGTTTCATATGGAAACGGGTGGAAAATTAGAGGTCGCTAGGTTTAAGAGATTTACTGTTTTTCATCGCAGCAAGAACTTTTCACCCATCTGCGACAAAGGTATTATACATTCAAAAAAATATACTCCACAAAATAAATTAAGGGCCAGTAGCCTTGTTGTCCATATGAATTTAGCCTCATTACTATTTTAACAATAGAGAAATTCAAAACATCTACATGTACCTGGTACTCTTCAAGCACTTGCAGACACTGGCACCAGATATTTAATATATTTAATATTTAATAGAAAACCTTCCACAAAATATCTTCCAGCCCTTAAGATATTTAGTTGAGTATATATAAGGCTTATTTGGTCATTATTTTGTGTTAAATGTGTAGTTCCCAAACCAATTATATATATAAAAAAATAAATTGATAAATAGGTCAGACATTTACATATACATCACAATTCATGTAATGATGAGGTGAAGGTCCGGTCAGCTGGGTCATAGTACCATGTCGTAGTGACCTTAACTATCAGCAGGTGATTTGTATATTTGCATTTGTTCACACACGAGGGCCACGAAGAAGCAATAAATTAAATATACAGCTTTAATTATCCAGACCAACAGTTTTGCCATATAGACGTACAGTGGCACTGAGTATATTGTATTGTCGTTGCTGATATTGATGAGACGACCGTAGTAACAAACGAACAACCTTCACAACAATCTTCATGAGCTGAATGACTAGGGAGATGTGAAGGGACCATTTCAAAACAACTCAATACGATTGTAGGCTTGTTTGGTAATGTTTGGATATGTCCTAGACATTGAACCTATACTAAGCACAAAAATTAAAGGAACCCTGATTGTAATGTTGGGAGGTGGCTTTATTGAAAGCTCAATACTTCAGTAAACAGTGGTCAGTCTGGCGTGATCACCACATGCAGCACAACATACACAACATCTGGCAGCCATACTCAAAATTAAACGACACATTGTCACCCTTGTGATGTGCTGCCATTCCTCTTGTAGTACAATACACAGGTCATTCATATTGGCTGGTGCAGGCTGCCGTGAGCGAACTATCCAAAACATCCCACAAATGTTCAACAGGTGAGAGATCTGGTGATTTTGCAGGCCAAGTCAGTAA
>JAUTBT010000271.1:0-11362 GCA_032361225.1 Lepetodrilus schrolli | reverse complement strand
CTGTTCAACGTCGCTGCGAGAAGCTCCTCACAGCGAAGATATACGCCATTTGCATTATTTGGTGTAGCGATTTGCAATGGATACAGCAAGGCATTTTTTTGCGACACAAATGCGATGATATGTACGCTAATTGAATATACTTTGCATTTCCAACTCGTATTTGGTCAATTGCGGCAATTAGAAATATGTGATAGTATGCGTTTAATAGTACGGCAACTGTCAAAGCATAAGCTGGTTGAATATAGCACTTGGTTAGATAAATGGCAAACACAGACGCACGCACGCACACACACACGCACACACGCACACACACACACACACACACACACACACACATATATATATATATTGACAATAAAATAGGTTAACTAGCTGTTAATAGATTTGTTTAAATTTACCTGTGATCAATAATATTGTATTTTATGTTGTTTGTGATAAATGAGTTTTAACATTAGATTATTTCTCACAGTTACAGATGGCAGCAGATATTGGTAGCATGGCACAGTTGTTTGTGACGGTGGCCACAGTTCTGACAGCCTACTGCGGTGTACACTGTGTCAGTCACAAGACATTCCTATTCCCGTGGACAAATGGAAGTGACATCCAACTATCATATCCAAAGTCAGAACATGGCGACTGTGTGTATGACGCCACACGTGACCTAACCACGTGCATGAGAAATCATCGTTATGACACCATCACCTCAACATGGCGAAACAATCCAGAGAACATTACCTACATAGCTGTCAACTGCTTGGAGCAGCGAGTATATTCATCACATCCAACCTGGTGTGTCTGCAAGGACCGAACAATGGCTGCACATCCACACAGGGGAACACAATCTGACTCCTACGTGTTTTGTCATCTAGACGCCCTCTACCGGGATATGCTCACACCACTTTCAGCACTTGAGGTCCTTGACCTGAGATCTAACCACCTATTCCGGGTTCCATCTGGGTGTTTTGACGACCTCCACAAACTCAAGTTACTGGTTTTAAGTGAGAACCAGTTTGAAAGCTTCTTTGACGGGCTGTTGTGTCATGTTCCCAGCCTGGATGCCGTGCTGCTACGTGGACTCCCTCTCAAACAATTCCCACAGAACGTGTTCCTATGTGGTGACAACTTCCAGTCCAGTCTCAGGATCATTGACTTGAGGAACAGTTACATTTCAAATATATTGCCCGGGGATTTTATCCATCTTGGTGGTTTGGGTTTCCTAGACTTATCGTTTAACAAGATAACATCGCTGCCTAGTTTGCCTTTCAAAGGACTCTTTTCTCTGGAGACATTGGATGTTTCCGGCAATATGTTCACGAGTTTGCCGTCTACATTTTGTTCTGGAATAGAACACATAGCGACACTGAGAGTGCGACATAGCAGGATGCCGGTGTTTAAGTGTTCCTGTCTTGCCCCTTGTTCCAGACTGACTGCATTGGATCTATCACATGGCATCATCTCCATCATTGAGGACAGTCCGTGTCGCATTGAGGCACTCAGACATCTCAATCTCAGCTGGAACCAAATATCGCATATTCCCTCTCAGCTACTTCACAACGAGACACTGCTGGTGACCCTTGACCTCAGCCACAATCAGATGCACTGGATGGGAGTGGAGGCGTTGCATCACATGACAAGACTGACGCATCTGGATGTTAGCTACAACCGGATTTCATCGATAACTGAAGACATGCACGTGACGTTCTTACACTTACAGGCTCTCGCAGTCCTGGACTTGGCAAACAACAGAATAACGTCTATCGCAAATGGTACGTTTCGTCATCTAAAATCGCTGTCAAGACTTTATCTCTCTGGAAATAATCTTTCTAAGCTTTTTGATAAGACATTTACAGGTTTGTCCGGGGTGCACGAGCTCCACTTGAACCGCAACCGTATTAGTCACGTAGAAAATGGAACATTTAGCGAGCTGGCCAAGATGCAAACTCTTGACCTTTCAATCAATAACATATCATCTATGAACATTCGCCTGCCAAGCTCCCTACGGATCTTGAACCTATCCCACAATGCAATCCCCCGACTACAGCTACACCGAGGACTGACAGACCTGCGCGAGTTATATCTACAGGACAACAGAATAGCGGAGATGGACGGTCAGAGCTTCCATACATTGCCCAACCTCAGGATTCTAGACCTCAGTAGAAACAATGTATACTCAATAGCTCATACTTTCTTCTCTCTTCTTCCACAACTTGACGTAGTGCTACTGCAGCAGAATAGTTTAGCTCTCGACTTGTCAAAGGACGTGTTCAAAGGGGCACCTGCCATAAGAACGATAGATCTCAGTCATAATCAAGTCCATATAATTGACAATATGTTTGACAGCGATTCTCTAAATGACGTGGAAACTCTCTATTTATCGTATAACAACATCACCTCTATATCTGATCTGAACACGAACAGGCACTCTGTTTCTCTGCAGGCCCTGACTCTGGAAGGTAATCAAATAGAAAACATCAGCAGAACAGCATTCAGCCGTTTGACCCATCTACAGTATGTCAACCTACAGGCCAATAGAATCACCTCTGTCCCACGTTTTCATGCCCGTGTAGGCGTTCTGTTCTACATGAAGGGAAACCCCGTCGTGTGTTCCTGTGACATGGTGTGGCTGTTAGAGCGCTGGCTCGACACAGAGTCAGGCCAGAAAATGTCCACCTTCGATTATGACGTGGATGTGTGTCACGTGTATCCCGCCATGCGTGTCCAGCCAATCAGGACTCTGTCCTCCTCGGAGTTTCTCTGTCCGGCTCTCACGAGGTGTCCGGTGTTCTGTCAGTGCTTCCTGCAGCCAAAGGAAGCTGCCATGTATTTGACAATCTGCAGACACAACCTGACGGTAATACCTTCTGATATACCAGCGGATACTCGTATCTTCTATCTGGACGGAAATATGTTCGGCTCCCTTCACAGTCTGGCAAACAGGAAATACAAAACACAACATCTCTTTCTGAACCACAGTGGTATTACTTCCCTAAATGAGAACATATTCAAAGTATTTATTGAAGTGGTTACAATCAACCTTAGTTACAATAGCATCAAGTCGTTACCCAGTAACATATTCCAAGGCCTAGAACGTTTGAAAGAGATGGATGTAAGCCATAATCTTCTGACCGTCATACCCCAAGGACTCTTGGAGAATTTGCCTTCATTACAAAATATTGATATAAGTTACAACAGGATTGCTAATATCCTACCAGAGACAATAGCCGAGCTAGACCACCTCAAGATATTCAGATGGGTGCACTTGTCAGGTAACCCTCTCAAGTGCGCATGTCCAAATTACGAGTTCCGTCTTTGGCTGGGCCGCGCCTATAATCGTGTGTACGACAGAAGACAATTGGCGTGTGACGGGGATATTATCCGGGACGTTGATGTAGACAAGTTCCGGTGTCCTTCTGGTCTGTCAGGTTCTCTGAGAGTCGCGGTCATCGTCCTGGTCGTGTGTGCTGTCGTCGTCCCCGGTCTGGTGCTGCTGCTGTGGTGTCGTAGCGAGGTGCTCGCTGTGTGCTACACCAGGTATCTGCCTCTGATCAGGTGGGCCAGGACGACACCTCCGCCCTGTAGGGGTCAGAGACTGTACGACGCAGTGGTATTGTACGACACCACAGACCACAAATGTTCCTGGTGGGTTAAGAACATTCTGCTTCCCAAACTAACTGACGGCAGAAGAGCATTCCACCTTTATATCCCACAGCCTGAGCTTCAATCTCACGACACCACCATAACTAACATTCAGAACAGCTATTGTACTATAGCAGTAGTAACCAGCTCGTTTCAACAGAACCGCTTTGCATTCGAGTGTTTCCGCCATGCTGCATGTAGGGAAATAAATAACGACAGTGACCATCACGTGATCGTGGTCACGTGGGGTTTCATTGACAAGAATAACCTCCAGTTGCCACTACGGAGCTATGTGGATCGTAAGAAAACTATTGCCATCACGAGCATGTGCTTCTGGGACAAACTTATCTACAAACTTCCCGACACTCTGAGAAGTGACCTTCAATATGTACCAGCTTGTCCACAACTAAATCCCGGTGTAGTCTGGGAGGAGAACGTGCTGTAGACGTCAGTGATCTGAGAGTGGTGATCTGATAGTGATCTGATAGTGATCTGATAGTGATCTGATAGTGATCTGAAAGTGATCTGATAGTGATCTGAAAGTGATCTGATAGTGATCTGATAGTCACATGATAGTGAGTTGAGACTCATCTGACAGGAAGAACAGCCTGCGTCAGCTAACGTTCGTATACTATCCACAGACAACCACTTGTAGTGATAGGTAGGATACACTATGCAGTGATGACGTGAGACTCAATGATATCGAGCTACACACAATTAGTATGGCCAAATTCACCGTCACTATTTCATTTGGAAGAATTCACTACATCATTGTGTTTGTTTATCACGACTAGCTTTACCGCCAATAGTAGGCTATATAGTGAGTGGATTTGATTATTAGCTAGACCACGTGACCCGATTTATAGTTCACATTTCGTACCTGTCTGTTCACTCCCATGCCATACCCGTTTCGCTCCGAGCTTATTGCGTATTAGCTGTATATCCTGATTATATTTACATGAATATAAAAGTATATCTATAAGAACGTGTTTAAAGTTCTAAAACTAAAATAAAGTCGTAATGTCGCCACCTGACCGTATGGCCAATGCGCGGACGTCGAATATGAGACAATCTAATGTAAATTCCCCTTAAAATTCTAGCCACATTAGGCAGACAGACTTCACCTAGATTTAGTGCCAACACATTTGACCTTGTTGAACGTCGATCTGACGACTTTTTGTTAAATTAATTTAATTTCATTGTTTACATAATGTGTAATTAATGTATTATATTACATCTGCCAACTCGCATGTGTCACATATGTTCGTGTCATATGCGAGACATCGCTACTCTACTGGTGTGATTACACACTGTAGACCCACTACCCTGTGATGATTTTCTGCCAGCGAAAGATACCTCCCTAAAACAATTGGTGGAAGAAAATCGTACTATAGCAAGTTTGCATAAAATGTATTAATTAATTATAAGAATTCCGTTAAAACAAAATCTGTTTATACAGCGATCACTAAATAATGATTAGTTTATGCAGAGGATGATGTGAACGACATCCACAGATGTAGATATGTAGTGGAGATTCAGGTTTGTGTCTCAAATACGATTTTTATCTCCAGTGGAGTTAGAGTCGAATATTTTCAGTGGATTTAGTATTGGATTTATGTAATAAAAAGTATATCTTATTTCTAGATGTCATTAAGTTGATAAATCGGTCACGTTTTCTGGTAACTATAGTTCGGAATACCTCTAGGTATCTCCCCATTGCCCCAATAATCGTTCGGTCCTGGATGTGATGTACCCAGTGGAACAACTTCACAACATCTAGAAATGAGATATACGCTCGCTCGTACCTAAATGGTAGGTTTCCATTATGACGGTACGATCATGAGATGGCCCTATCAATCAAATTGCTTCTATTTTGAAATTTAAGAAAGTCTATGATTCTACCTTCTTTTTTTTTATAAGAGTTCACTCGGATTGTCTATTTGTCATAATTTGAGGTACAATATTTCAATATTTTACACTGAAAGTTGATTACCTATTTCAATGTCTGTTCGCCCATTTCTAAAATGTCTATATTTGTTTCATTATAGGAACTATAATTGTGTGCTAATTCTGGTAGGACTCACTCGGATTATCTATTCTAATAATCCAATGTGCGACGTCCACTGGCCCTGTTCCGATTGTTAACACTAATGTACGACAGTGGAGGTGTTACGATGGTTAACACTAATCTACGACAGTGGAGGTGTTACGATGGTTAACACTAATGTACGACAGTGGAGGTGTTACGATGGTTAACACTAATGTACGACAGTGGAGGTGTTACGATGGTTAACACTAATGTGCGACAGTGGAGGTGTTACGATGGTTAACACTAATGTACGACAGTGGAGGTGTTACGATGGTTAACACTAATGTACGGCAGTGGAGGTGTTACGATGGTTAACACTAATGTACGACAGTGGAGATGTTACGATGGTTAACACTAATCTACGACAGTGGAGGTGTTACGATGGTTAACACTAATCTACGACAGTCGAGTTGTTACGATGGTTAACACTAATCTACGACAGTGGAGGTGTTACGATGGTTAACAATAATCTACGACAGTGGAGGTGTTACGATGGTTAACACTAATCTACGACAGTGGAGGTGTTACGATGGTTAACACTGATACTCAATCAAATCATGATGGACACTTTACTTTCACTGTCAGTCTATAAAAGTGATGTAATCGATTTCCTTGCTGTCCCGTTCTGTTTTGATGCTATTAATATTAGACTGTAACCAATACATATGAGCAATGACAAGGTTATTTATGGCAGGTGCATGTACTATTTGTATGCCCTGACATGGTTGTCACATGTAACAAAGTTGACAGGTGTATAACGAACTGAGACCTTGGCGTTGCCTGGAGACATGATGTGACGACAATCCTAGCTCATATCATATATACCACTGTTAACACTTTCACCCTTATTCTATATATCACTGTTAACACTTTCAGCGCTGTTACCACGCTTGCGGCACTCGTATATACCGAGCATATTTACGTACGCTTCATTCACTCGCAGCTTTATGAGTTGACCAGAATGATGAATAAAATAATATTAACTTTAAATCTTGATTCGCTTCAACTACTGAGTGGCATTCAGATATAAAGGGTTGCTTGTGTCTTTGTCTGGATACGTCTGGTATTTATTTATAGAAACGCGGATACAGGAGGAGGATTATGAGGATTATTCCAGACAGGGAATAACCAAATGTACCCAGACTCGGGTTTCTCGAAAACATAATCAGACCTCAGTTTGTGACTGAGTTCTATTTTTCCTGAGATGAGTTTTCAGTTAGCAGTTGGAAATGACTCCGCCCATGCAGATGTAGAGCGCCAAGACGTCCAGTACAGACCGGAATCATTGCATTCATCGATGGAACCATCCACACCACTGGCCAGCCTTGTGCTGTACACTGGTCAAACCGTTTACGCTATGTTTAGTAACGACATACGGTGCACTGCTGGTCGTGCGAGAACTATTGATTGAAAGTCAAAGTTTTACTGACCTGCTATAAGTGTAATTTGTTCACGAACTACCTTTATCGCTACAATAGATTCAGCTAACAAGATTCTCAGAATATTACGCCAGATCGTCGTCCATGTCGTGTCATCCAACACCTAAACAGACGTCAGATAAATGTCTTGCCGTCACCAGTGACAACCCTACAGTTATCTAGAACACCAATTGTGACGTCATTGCTGTAGACCAATCGGCTCACCTCGGGACTACTTCCACTTTACTCCAGTAGATACTCTCGGCACTCGCAGGAGCAGTAATCTTGCCCAGATTCCGGGATAATGGTGATTAGTCGTCAATTTCACCACTCTCGCATGGAGAACAATGCGCGGATGACCTATTTTACACACATTAATTACAGTTAGGAATTAATTTCAAAATATCTATATATAATTAGAAGCCATAATTTAGTCATGTTTGTCTTAGTATTGTATCGACCTTCTACGGGACATAAGGTAATTTATATTAATTATATTTCAACTACTTCCTGATTGTTAGGCAACGTGAAAATACTGCAGATATATAGTTTAGTAAAATATATACTATAATATAATCAAGACATGCACTAATCTAATAAGTTATTGGAAATATTGATAATAATCGAGCTAGGGTTTTACGTGACACATGTAGTTCTAATATGACAGCGACAGTGAGATATTGCTGAGATGACTGTCAGCCAGTCCCGCACTCTGCTGAGTGCTAGAAACATGTAGTGTCCGTGGCCATGGGCGATAGCACGCCGATACACCCCGCAGTCATCACCGTGTAGTGTCCGTGGCCACGAGCGATAACTCTCCGACACACCTCCAGGAATAGGTTGTGGTGCTACAACAGGAAATAGTGGTTGTCAAATAGTGGTTGTCAAATAGTGGTTGTCAAAGGTTGTCAAATAGTGGTTGTCAAATGGCACACACTGGCATTACCCGCTCAAGTATTATTAAAATAACTCTTTAACTACTGGTATATTGAAACGCATCGCATATTATGCATACACACAGTACAGGTTGTCTGAGTACATTTATACATGTGCTTAGATGATTTGGAGCGTCACGAATTTATATTTAATAAGAGCATCAATTTCTTTCATCAACCGAATATATTCACTGATCATAGATCGATGGACTTGTATGAATAACCTACAACGATTAGTCAAAATACGCCACGCCCACGAAATCAGGCACCGTTAATTCGCGATTGAAACACAGCTGATTTTAAAAGCATTACACCTACTTATATTCCGGTGGAACTTGATAGTTCTTGTAGTCATGGTGGAATGGGGATAAAGGTCTACTGTTTGTACGGTAGATAGTAGTACTAGATAGCTAGGGGATAAAGGCACTACTAGGGGGGAATGGTCTACTGTTTGTACAGTAGATGGTAGTATTAAATAGTTAGGGGATAAAGGCACTACTAGGGGATAAAGATCTACTGTTTGTACAGTAGATAATAGTATTATGTAGTTAGGGGATAAAGGCACTACTAGGGGATAAAGGTCTATTGTTTGTACAGTAGATAGTAAGTAGTATTAGATAGTTAGGGGATAAAGGCACTGCTAGGGGATAATGGTCTACTGTTTGTACAGTAGATAGTAGTATTAGATAGTTAGGGGATAAAGGCACTACTAGGGGATAAAGGTATACTGTTTGTACAGTAGATAGTAGTATTAAATAGTTAGGGGATACATTCACTACTAGGGGATAAAGGTCTACGGTTTAGAATTTAGAGATATCAATAGAGAATTGACACCTTCTAAATTGAATTCAAAATCTATTATTGAAAATATTTGGATTTTACTTTTGTGAATTTTCTAATACCACGAATAGAATGTTGGATCTGGTTATTTGGCGTCATTCTGTTTCATAAAGTAGACTAGATTAATTAACACATCAACACAACCAATACTGACATTCCCGAACTATATTTTATGACAAATATAGCCAAACTATTTACTATTTAACATAAGCATGGAAAGATTTAATTTTGATTTGAATTCATGTCACGCGAGCCGATCGACGTGTATAATGACGAAGGTGGGAGGCGAGAAATGTCACGTGTTCAGACTAGACGGCCTTGGTGTATTATGATTAAATCATAGACCACTTGCCATGTCAATAATTCCTTTAACAATTTTCATTTTTATATCAAAACAAAGCATGATAACTACATTTAAATAATATTTAGCTGATTTGCCTTTCTCGGAATGGCATACAGTATAGACAGCTCCGGCCAATATGTGATCTTGTACTTTACACTCGATCATTATTTTTTATTAAAATTGCATAACCTAATTTAGAATGGTTACCACTGTCTCGGGAATATTAAATTAGGGGATGGTATTCTCTATCAATAAAAACAATATATGTAATTTTGCTTTTTGTATTTATATTAGGCTGTCGGTGTCGTCCACTGATGTTGAAAACAAACTCGCCGAGAATGTTCAAGAAAGAAAATAGTTGCAAGTCATAAATACTGAATGTAGGGACGTTAAAATTGACAACCAAATGGCTGTATGAATACCAACGACTAATGTGTCTTGATTGCAAATCTGCAGTCGTGTTCATACAAGATCAGCAAGTTCCTCTAGTGATCAAGAATGGCCGAAGACCCAGCAAACTCATCGCCTGTTTCAAAATAGATAAACCTTTTATAGATTATTTCCAATTATTTACTAACTTTGTTTTACACTACAGCCAAATAGTATACACAGTTGTAGCTTTGAATAAGGTTATGGCATACGACCTATTTAAATGACTTGTATACATCTAGACTAGACTATATATTCTAGTATGCTAGAACATTGAACATTGTAAGTTACAATGTAAGAAACGACATTTTACCCCTGATTGTCTGTATTTACTTGATCGTATATCATCAAGACAATAACATAATTACGGGATAATTACAAAACGAACATGCGTACAGTATGTGGAATATGATAGGAATATGATAGTGATCTGAACAGATTGTTTTATGTTGGTAGCTTAGCAACACTGCGGCATGTAACACCAACACTGCGGCGTGTAACACCAACGCACCCACCCGAAACTAAATATTAAAACATTTCAAATAGGCTACTGATGAATCATACAGAATCATTGTCAAGACTTTAAATTAATAACCAAATATATGTGTTAATAGCAAATACACTATATAGAAATACACTATACAAGTCATGAAAAACAGACCTACTGAAGACAGCATTATTTTTTTTAATTACATAGTAAATATTGGCATCTGTAGCATTACAACAATTAGTTATCCATATATATATATATATATACTCTCAGGCGATGCCTGGACTCTGGAGCAGTGTGTCGGTGCTTGGATGTGCCCGTGCAATGAATGCACATTGAGATAACACACAGGTGACCTTGCTTTTACTGATTCACCATAACAGAGTAGAATCAGGTGTTGATTACGCTACAACACTGTAACCAATTCCCTTGATATGCTCCCCACATGGCTATCTGCTTATTGCATAAGCATATACCACATACTTGGTATAGCTTCTGTTTACCCGAGACAGGCGCAAAAGAGTTCGTATAGTAACGACAATATACGTAGACGAATTTCCTTATGTTAACCATGACTGTTGCGAACTGAAAACGGGAATCACTGCCAACTCATTGAATTACAACCATCTCTAATGTCAGCCTGTTGACCAAACTAAGGTGAACAACGAACATATAGGACATTCAGCCCAGTCCAACAAAGCAGATACACAGCAATGGTCGGTTGTTGTTCGGCCCGGGGGTGGCAGGTGAGGGGCGTGCTGACAGTTCTGGGGGGATTCCTGCTCCACCTGAGCCTGAGCACGACGTATGTTTTCGGTAAGAACCTCTAATCTCAGCAGTACCATCAACGGAACAGCATCTGTCAAATGTCGTTACCATATTACATAGTATACATTACATATTACAATACAGAAAAATATAATCTGCCGTCAGAGAGAGAGAGAGAGAGAGAGAGCTTTGACCTGTTCTCAGCACCTTGTATCAGACTTTATTACATAAGCTAATCAGTGTTGCAGCATCTTGCCTTTACCAGACGTCCAACGCTTATCTATTGCCGGTTTTAACATAGTGACCATGTATTGTCTGCTTTGACATCATGGTCATGCTGTATTGTCTGCTTTGACATCATGGTCATGCTGTATTGTCTGCTTTGACATCATGGTCATGCTGTATTGTCTGCTT
>JAUTBT010000270.1:0-11362 GCA_032361225.1 Lepetodrilus schrolli | reverse complement strand
GTGGTTGTGGTTTGACATGCCACAGAAGACGTTGAGACAGGTTTGATAGATTGATTTAGCGATTTAACAACAGAAGATATATTGCAAATTGTGGTTTTAGTAGATAAATGTACATTGCAAATTTTCACATTATTCTGCGTTTCAATAGGGTACCAACATTATGATTACATTTTAATACGTTATTTGCACCAAATAGAGTACATATCATGTCATCCTAATCTTGCTTTTCTAAACTGCAATATGTATCAACATCAAGTTCATACATTAAGAAGTTGAATAAGGTATTTCGTTGAATTAAGAGTGATTCACAGTGCAGCTATAAGTACTATTATACATGCTTATGACACATTCTAACATAGTACGGTGTGAGATCAAGGGCGCCGACAATACTCAATTCGGCTAATAAAACGGCTAGCTGCTATACGCGCGGCGTATGCCGGTAAGAGCGGCGAGAAGTACGAAACAAGCGACTCGGCGATTTGACAACGGCATATGCCGGTCACGTGATAGGCATACAAACAAGAGTTGCGCCGGGTAGTACTAGTAGTAGTAGTGTAAAAAATAATAATGGCGTCCTCTAAATTAGCTATGTAAGCTGCTGTGGAGGAACTGCAAACACCATGAATCGCATGTGACGTACATACAATACGACGCCAGCGTACTTGTACTTTAATTATAATAGTTCAGGGCAAAACTATACTTCAATACACTATACACGGGGGTAGACCGTACTGTATCCCGTAAATAAACAATCTTGTGAAAGTTTGCTTCGAGATAACACTGTAACACAGAACTGAATCTTAACATTATGATCAGGGTGTACACATGCTAGTAGCCAGAATTCAGTTAACAAATATCACTGGTTCCTAAAAGAAAACAACATCAATGTTTCCTAATGTTTTCTTAACTCTATCCATTATGGAGCCAACCGAGGACGCCCTAAAGGGCCGTACATGTGCTTAGCCAACCAGGGTGAAGGTTAGTCAACTATACAGCTACACTTGTGGCAACGTGATTAGTGACTCAAACATGTGGCCAATATAGTGAGATTTTACCTATGAGCTATGAGCTATATTTATAAGAATCCACGCTTTCAGGAATAAAACGCCACAAGAAACCATCGAAATAAATCATTTTACCAGTCGATGATAAACAATCGATTGTTTTGAAAATGGTGTCTATTCATAGTAATTCCCTCCTGATAGTCACGTGGTTAGAAGAGTACGCTGCGATTGGTCCTCGGTCAGACGGTTGAGAGACGGGGTTCACAGGTCACACACTCCAGCTCACCAGCAATTTATGTAAATAAACAAACTGATTGCCCGGAAAATTTGCTGATTTATCGATAACAGATGATTTGGAAGGAAATAAATGACTTTATGTGGTGTAGGATCATCAGTTCTTTAGGTTTATACAATATGAATTTGGTGGGTGAGTCACTTGAAGTTACAATTGGAAATTAACAAACAGTGTGGCTTCTTGTGGAACTGTGCATGCAAATGAGGGAAATGTACACCCCAGGCCAATCTAGGTTGTGGATAGAGGCTATCTCATTGGCTATTAGAGTTTTAATCACGTGGTCAGAAACGACCAAGGAGTAAGCTTATTGGCTATAAAACGAATTCTCAACACGTGGTGAAAGCAGATGCACAAGATGCGATATGATTGGCTATTTGATGAATTCACTTGACGTGGCCAGAGGACCAGGGGACTTGTTCATGCATACGGTCCCAGAACTGCTCACGAAGCGATCTGATTGGCAAATAGAGTTCACGTCACATGACCCAGACTTGTCCCGATGGTCAGTCCCTGTGCTGGACTTGGTGAAGATAACTACCTGAAATACAAATGCAAGGTTAAATAACCATAGTTCTAGTTGTATATAACATACATATAATGTAACGTAGTATATAGAGAATCTCACCCAAGTGTCTTGGAATATCAAATACACTATCGTAAAAAAAATAGGAGAACGCATAATTATACTATATTTGTTTTCATTCAAAGAGAGGCGACTGATAAGTACCACCATTACACAACCCAAAGAGTCAGGAGAAAGCACGTGCCAGATTAGTATATACCACTTTATGTGTTCGCATTTGAATGTACTATACATATATCAATATCACCGTTCCCTTAAATTCTGACGGTGGTCAAGACGAGTGGTTAAAGTTATTAAATCTGAGGCTTTGCCGTAGATTTAATAACTTTCATCGAAGAGTTTTGAATACGTCTATAGGTCTATCAGGTTTCCATCCATTGACGTTTCCATAATGTTGTTAGATGCTCACCTTTCAAGTTACTTCCATTTTCGATCTGTTACCCAGACAACGAACTATGAAATGAAACATCCACGGTCAAAGTTAAACTTGGTGCATAACTTAAGCAAGGAAGTTGCTTTACTTAAAATAGTAATAGCACATTGACTACAAAAACAAGAATAGCTATTTATATCATTTTCACAAAATAAGCACACATAAACAGGCAATGATTATGACGAAATATTTATTTAACATATTCATATATTATGTTCAAGAAAGGTTTCTATTTGTATTGGTTCATTGTGAACACATGTGTAACTAGTTTGCATCCGTAGATGAAGTCCCTATACCATGTCGTCTCTGACATAAACATACCATAACATAAACATAAAATACTGTGGTCTACATTGATACTGTATCCATGTGTTGTATTTACCTTTCATCAGATATTACCCGGGCCACTCCTTTATGCTTTCTATGCAAGAAGACGCTGTAGCCGGCCAGTGCTAATATGACTGGAATAGTAACACTCAGACTGATAGCCACACCAATAGCCGGTGTGAGTTTTATTCGACTAGTAGTAGCAGCACCAGTAGTAGCAGTGCTGTTATCTGGAACATAAGTGTAATGATGCAGTAGTAGCAACAGTAGGCTTGCTGATTCTTTGTAATATAATAATGTAATAATGCAGTAGTAGCAACAGTAAGCTTGCTGATTCTTTGGAATAAAATAATGTAATGATGCAGTAGTAGCTACAGTAGTAAGCTTGCTGTTTATTTTGGAACATAATATTGTAATGATGCAGTAGTAGCTACAGTAGTAAGCTTGCTGTTTCTTTGGAACATAATATAGTAATGATGCAGTAGTAGCAACAGTAAGCTTGCTGATTCTTTGGAATATAATAATGTAACAATGCAGTAGTAGCAACAGTAGTAAGCTTGTTGTTTCTTTGGAGCATAATATTGTAATGATGCAGTAGTAGCTATAGTAGTAAGCTTGCTGTTTCTTTGGAACATAATATTGTATTGATGCAGTAGTAGGTATAGTAGTAAGTTTGATGTTTCTTTGGAACATAATATAATAATGATGCAGTAGTAGGGGGCTTCTTACACATCCTCTTTAAGGCAGGAAGACACTAGTAATACATTCAGTTGTCAGAACTTTACCTATACGTAGTTCATGATGCTTTCAACATGCATTAATTAGTATAATTCTTCACAAAAAAAGTTCAACAATGAAATACATGCTATTCTCTTCGGATTTACCCCAAATACGCAACGTCACCGTTCTCGACTTCACGCCTGACGCTGTACAGGTAAACGTTTCACCGTGTAGAATCCGATTTACAGTAAACGACATCACGCTGATGACTTTCTTGAAGTTTCCGGCTGCCTCTGTTCTAGTGGAGGATATGGCTCGCGGAGGAACATGTGACCACGTGATACCCGAGGCGACTGGGGTGTACGAGGTCTCGCATGCCAGGGTGACATTCTGGCCCACTCTCACCCCCAGCTCATCCTGCTGTATGACGTCTAACATATTCAGTGACGTCATGAGGACTGAAACATTATTTTTATTAGCATCACTCCAGTAAAATGTATATCCAGAATACATGTATTGCACGAGACTCAGTATGTGACATTAATTAAATTATATATCTTTTTGGTTTTTAAAATATCTTCACACAAAGTTAAGTATGACGCCGTAGAATATGGTATCTTAAAAATGCTGTTATAATTATTATAATTGTTCAGCTAGCATTTGGGGCTCATGATATTTTATTTGTTTTTAGGTAATAATCCGGCCCTGGGATTACTAAACTTATTTCATGCTCAATTCAAAATAGTACTTCAATCTTATACTTAGTTACCTCGTGCAGTAATGATTCTTGAATGTATCACCAATTCACCAGGTTGCCCATCACGCAGACAGATGTACGTGGCGCCGTCAGAAGCTTGGAGGTCTCGGATGACCACCTCTATGTAGTCTGTGACACTGCTGGTGGAACGTAAACGGCCTGAGATAGCCATCCTGCTTCCCAGTCGTTTTCCCACTGGCTTGACGCTAATCTGCTTGCCTGCTAAGACTTCAATAATGGCGTTGACCATCTTGTACGGATAATCGAATCCCCGGGAAAGTTTAACAATCCGCAGTGCGTTGACAATTCGTGTGCCGAGCTCTGAACCGCAGCGTAACGTCAATGTCTGTGTTGCGTTGCTTCCGCCAATAAAAAGTACACCGTTGCTAGGAGTAACAGTTAAACGAACACCTGAAACTTTAAAATAAAATACAAAGTGTAAATTGTATTGTAGTCAAAGAATACAATTATTTCTTGTTTGAATGTATTTGGTAATTACATGTACGTTGCGACTGCCTTCGATAGCGTCGACATCGTTTATGTTTCATTTATCACAGATGGCTTCCAGTTATACTTGTATACTATATTATATAAAAATAAACACGTACATAATGTCACGTGTACATATAGTGATTGACTTTTTCACTGTCTATAGTTATTATATCCTATATTGTTTGTACATTAATCATGTACGTTACTTGTTTTAGAGGAAATAAATGAATACTAAATACTGTTATCATGTAATATGACGTCGGTCATATGGATGTTTACAAGCCTATCAGTCTATTATTATAGTGTTACTTACTTCGTGTAGTGATATTGATAGCGGATGATGTGACACCACCAGGGTCGGCCTTACTGTAACAGAAGTACTGCCTTCCATCTCCCTGCACCAGATCTGTGAGGACCACCTGGATCTTTGACGTCACGTGGCTGGTCGAAGACACCTGTCCAGAGAAAGTCAGCCGCTTTCCGAACCCCTTGCCCGCATACTGTGCCACTGTAGGCTGTCCAGCTTCAGCGTCAATGATGGAATTGTCCAGTGTGTCCATGTCGTGGACGTCTACGCCAATCCTCAGTAAGTAGAGGCTGGTTATACCACGGGACGCGCTGCATGATAAAGTCAATTCTGGGGTGTGGTTGAATCCACCGATGTTAATCACATTAGTAGCAGGTACCGCGGTAAAAGCAGCGCCTGAAAATAAAATATAAGACAATATACAACGGTATCGTGATTTTATATATGTGTGTGTGTGTGTGTGTGTGTGTGTGTGTGTGTGTGTGTGTGTGTGTGTGTGTGTTTTAATTTTTATTTAAAAAAATATATAATTCGGTTTTTTTATCCTTTAAAAAAAAACATATTGCATCGGGTACATTTATTGTAGTCTGTACTTTATATTCTGTAAGGAGCTCAAAAGTCTATCCTACAAAGCAACACGGCCCGTTCCGTTAATAATCTTGGTATTATTGTATACTAGTACCGGGGTATATCTGATTATGAGATACATTTTGCGACCAAGAGTCTGCTAAATATATGTAGTATAAATGAGGGGGCTGTGATCTCCACCTTTTCCGAATACAAGATGTATAATGTATTTACTATATTTTCACTAAGTTAACGACTTTGGGCTTCAATGGATAGGTTTTCATGTATGATTTGTGATATATGGCACATTACAAAAACAAAGTTGGAAAGTTAAGTGTTACTTCTATAGGGTAGTTTTTGTCAGTAAATATAATTAACTTTCACCATACTTTTATATCATATTGGCCATGTGTAAATGTTGCGGACCTAAACACCTGAAAATGAAAATGATGTGTTGTATCCCTATTAACCAGAAACCACCGGAATATATCGTTTTCTCAAATTACATTGGATGTTTTCGGCGTCTCATATGGATACTCAATTCTCAATGCCATTTTGTTCACGTGCACCTCGTGCAATTACTTATCTCGGCATGCAGTATACATTTGCACGAACACACCGTGGTGCACGTGCAGCGAATACTGATCACGGTTTCAGGGGAATTCGTAACCTGAATGGTTCAGGTGGTAGAGCATGTTATTCACAATAGAAAGAGTGAGTTCGATCCTGATTAATGTCAAGATAGTTTATGACGTAGAAGTAATTACTGTTTGAAAACTGCAAGTCGAAAACTCTACAATACTATGACATTCTAATAATGGACAGATTTCCAATGCTAAATTCTAATAATAAGTCGCACAACTCTCCTTTGTCTCCATTATGTACGCAGGTGTACTCAATAATCGTATTAATCATGTTAAGACAAACCCTGCAAGAACAAAAACAGTATATTTTATCAACTTTATTTTCACTGAATGGCATGTTATTGATATTGTTATGATATACAAGGGATTCGTTTCTCAACAGGAAGCAGATTTACCATACATGTATAGCTCTGACAAAATATATCAACCTTGTTAAAACCATGTATATTTATACTATATATTTATTTTATACTTATGCACACTATCACTTTTCACATCATATTGGTATTTATGTTGACTGATATACTATTTTCATTACCTCATCAGTCACATGGCCTTGTTGGCACTCTGCTTGGGAATGGTACTGTTCATACCATGATGGCTGCAGCCACGTGAATTTATCAAACCACGAGCAGTAATTCAGTGCATTTCTTTAATACAATCACTCTGGCCCCCGTTCCACAGAACGATTGTAGCGCTACAAGAGTCGTAACTCCTTAGGAACTCCATGTAAACGTATAGTAGTTACGACTCTCGTAAAGTTACGACTATACCGTGGAACGGGCCCTGATTGGGAATGGTAAGTGACTGTCTCAAACCACTAGCAGTAACATTTCTTTAATAAATAGAGATTAATGCACGAGCTAGTGAATGTGTCATTGATTTTACGACACTCATGATTCCAAAGTCCATATTTTCCGAGACAGAGCGAGGAAAATATTAACTTTGGAATCATGAGTGTCGTAGAATCAATATGACACACCAGCGAGTATGTTAATTTCTTTATCCAACAACTTTTGAACGGAAATTCATAGAACTCAAACGTATTCTCATGTGGAAGTCAAATAGGGAGTGGCGGATGAATACATCGCAATAACGTAGGAAATATTCAGGCAGTAGCCATGTTTTTAATCTGCAGAACAATGTCAATACAAACATAATAAAATAGTCCAAAACAATTTCACACACAAAGATCTTCTTTCCCATTGCAACCATAGTCATTATCTTTATTAATCCTGACATCCTTAAGATCCTTAGTTCGGTTCCAAGAGTTGATGATAGTATTTGGAGTAGCGGTACCAGAGGTTGAAGAAGAACCAGAATGTGTAGAACCACAAGGTGTAGAACGACAAGTTGTAGAATCAGTAGAGGGTCCTAGAGGAAGAGAGAAAACTCCACTAAAGATGGACAGATATATGCTACTAAACAGTGTCAAACATTACATTCGAGGATTTTCACCATGGTTTGGAAAGTCAATAAAGTATTGCAACAATTTGTGATAAAGGAAAATCATTACATCATTTACTTGAATGTTGGAAATGTAGGGTATTTTTGTATATTGCCCATGATAATACTCGTGATTCATCAAATGCAATAAAGTTCAGATTTTATGACTGCATAGAAAGACCACAAATTATAGTATGTACCTCAATGTGGTCACTGACAGCATATCTAACTCTTATGTTCACCTCCACTCAGATCGAAGTACAGATAGAATACATCACATGGAGTTCCAGTAGATAACATTTATCTTACAATGTATTTTTACACATGTATACAATTTTTCCACCATGTAAAATACATATGTTCATAATATAAGTACCTTCATCCTCTTTAACATAGTCTAAAGGACATGACATCCAATTTCTCCGTGTATGTGTATTATGGTTGCATTACACGCCATGGAACAGCGAAACATCAACATAAAATAAATGAACTGCTTCAACATGCACACCATCCCATCAAATAGCAAATTCTCAATACTTTCATCTCGCACTGAATATGAAACTTTCAGATTTTTAGCCTACCCGGTGTTTTTTCAATCTTGTATTTTGGCAGATCATTTATTGATTGTTTTCCATCAATAATTCCTTTATGTGAACCTGTCAGATCGATCAATCGATGTAAGATTTGTAAAATGTTGTATGGGAGATGGGAGCACCAGTCCTCAGGATATCCACGAGAGCAAGTTATGAGAGCAAGTTATAAATGTCAATTTTATTTTCCGTGAGGCAGAACATGTAATACTTCCCACGAAGCGGTGCATGCACGTATTCAGTTTCATTTACAAAACGGCCAATTAGTCTTCCATTCATAACACTCAAACATTAGGGCAGAGTGTTCAGGGATTCATAAATACATCTTTGTTGTTATGCTGTATACCTATAAATGTCCAATGGAGGACGTCTTTGTGGTATTATAGGTCAACTTAGCAACCGTTAACATGTTATAGCAACGACACCTACCTTTTCATAATTAACAAGGCAAACTAGTGTATGTGCATATTAAAATACCGCAATATGTCCTGTTACCCTTTGTTTACTTATTTAATGATTGGATGAATGCAATTTGCAATTGTTAACTGGTGTCTCCATTATTTTCTTCTGTCGTGTCATGATTGTTGCATTTATATTTATTCAATAGGTCAGGCATGGCAACAGTCACTTGTGATTTCAGCGGAAAACAAGCCCAGTGTCTGGTGGCTACAGGTACAAAGCCACATTCAGGGCAACTAAATCGAAACCTGGACAAATAAGTCAGGATATTTCTGCGGATCGGCAGAAAATTGCCATATCTGACTAGTAACAGTTTTCTGATTCATTTATTACTTGGACGATATTACTCTAATATTACAACTGAGTATATCATAACCAGATTTGAATGCTTTCACCGGAATATATCGCAGCTGTTTTACCACGCAAATACACTATACAGCAAATTATGCAACTTTGTCTCACTCATCTTCCTGGTTGAACTTGATAGGGTAGGAAATGTTTTGTTGCTATAAAAAAAAATTAGGCTGTTTCGCCATTTTCTAATACGACGAGAGGCACGGGTGGTATCGCAGTGGTGGAACGTTTGGACTTCTGAGTTCAAATCCCGTCCCCGGAGCCCGGCATCAATGTTCGCGAAAGTTACTGTTCTGATGTGACATTGTTAGGATGCGCTGATAGTGGCAATGCAGAAATCATCCTTGGTCAGTACCAGCAGGTGCTCGCAGGTTTACTGCAACATTCAGCGCTACGGTGTTGCGGGTTTCCTACTGCCCTACACTAACAAACTGTGATATACGGGAAAGAATCTTGAAAACGATGCTAAACCCCAATTTAAAAAAAAAAAGATATTCCGAAGAAAATATCCTCTCTCGAATATTTCCCGGTATACGGTAATATATTGGTAGGTTTGCAATACTAGCATAATATTGTCTATATAATTCTGTATATATTTCATAGTTTTTCATTAAATATTATTAATTTTCATTTCATTGTATTTTAATCATTCTCACAACATTGCATGCACTACAGTTAATACACCATTATAAGGCAACAAATACCTTGAAACAAGTATAATACCAGGGAATCATCAGTCCTGCCAGTAGCCAAATAGAAATTCTTGTCTCATAATAAGAAGATCCTGTAAGGAAAACAAGGATACATATAATTATTTCAATTTCTACTGAAAAATAATGAATGAATTAGTGGTTTTACGTCGCAGCGGAAATAGTTCACCCATACGAGACGACGTTATGAAAATAAATATATGGACCAGGGTGATCCTGGGGTAATCCTGTACTAGTATACTCGAAATAAATCTTATTCTCCCCAATAGTAAGTATTGACAGAGTTTCTTATAGAGGCGGACACCAATTACTGTAACGCCAAGATGAAAAACAAGTTGCAATTCATATGGTTGACAGATTTTACTGTGCAGCTCGATGTTCTTGACATTTAATATATATTGGCGTAAATAGGCCCCTACTATTCTTGTTCTTATCATTTAACATGTACCTTATTCACTAATTTCCTAGGATAATTGTTGTGAATATTTCCTGTTTAAATGTTTAGCTCCCGTGTGATACCATTTTTATGAAATAAGTTAATGATTTTGATACCGAAAACTATTCAACAAGTATTCAAAATAGTATTACATGGAAGCAAGTTGATTTTAAGATGAGATCGAGTGCGGTTAGGTACACAGTGTTCAGTTGCACGACGCTCTTGTAGGCTACAATAGTTGTAGGAACTTACAACTGCCGATACAATAGTTGTAGCGCTGTTATTCAGATCGCCTACAAAAGCTTCGTGCAACCCAATTCCAATTGTAGAATACTCACTTACAACTATTGTAGCGCTACAAGAGCGTCGTGCAACTGGACCCAGGTCTCCGAATAATTGTAAACTTTCAGCATCTATGTAGTATATTATGCAATTGTACTACAGTAATATACTGTAGCTATCATAGATCTGTAGTCCACCAGAGAAAAATTGTTTTGCGCTAGAGAGTAATCCCGCTTGATAAACTGTGCTGTGAGAGTTGCTCGCTGAATGGGGATATACCTTGTATTGCGCATACGCATAAAAATACGTCAGAAAGTTCTATTTTTAGATATCAGGTTTAACGATTCTGGTGATATTAAAAAAAATTAAGCACTCCAGGGTTCCATCTAGGAAAAGAAGCTGATATGTCAAATGACCTATCATAGATCTATAGTCCACCAGCCGGTGCTCGCAGGTTTACTGCAACATTCAGCGCTACGGATGTTGCGGGTTTCCTCCTGCGCTAAAACTGACAAGTCGTGATATAAGTGAAAGAATATTGAACCCGACGTAAAACATAAAATTAAAATAAAATATCCGCATTAACATTTTATCTGGAGTTTAGTCAACCCAAGGCTAAGTACTCGTGTTTGGCTATCAACGGAACTTAAAACAATTCAATGAGATCATTCTAATTACATGTTAATATTATGGTGTACCTAAATGAAAAAGCATAAAAGTAGGATTCTGGCATGTCCATGAGAGAATTGATTTAAGAAATATACCGTATGCTGCCAGACTAGTTCATAATTAAGGACAATAATTATTATTAGGCCATAGTTATTTGATTCCCTTGTTTGTGGGAAAGTGATCATACCAATAATAAAGGTAAAGGTAAATACATTGAGGATCTTTTGTCAGATCATCAGTTGTGTGTTTTTAATGATGGTTCCAACACCTACTTGCATCCTGCAAGT
>JAUTBT010000269.1:0-11363 GCA_032361225.1 Lepetodrilus schrolli | reverse complement strand
GAAGATAACTGCATTAGTGTATATATATATATATATATATATTATATCACTTTTCTGAAATTGTTGTTTTGTATACTTTCTGGATTTTTTCAGGATGGCTGTATGAGTTAGGTAACCGCATTGAATCTCCCATCATGAACCACACACTGCATGAGGTGGACACAATGACGGCTTACATCGCAGCTCTCTACTTCACCTGCAGCAGTCTCACCAGTGTCGGCTTCGGAAACGTCTCCGCCAACACCAACCCTGAGAAAATATTCTCCATTTGTGCCATGCTTGCCGGGGGTAATTACAAATATTAATGAGCATGTACAAAAGAAAATTAAAAAATGTAATAAATCATTATAGAATAATTGTATTTGTATTGATAAAAAATCATCCTAGTATTAATTGAAGTTAAAACCGACTTTCAAAGTCCAGAAAATAAATCAGACTGGGGTGCCTTTATCTGTTATCAATCCATCATGAAAAGTAACACTATTACAGCAATGACTGTACTTAGTAAATCTCTTTACAAATTCGTACAGCAATGATGCATGCCGTCATATTTGGTAACGTGACCGCAATCATCCAGAGAATGTACGCCCGTCGACAAAACTACCACTCGAAAACAAAAGATCTCAAGGACTTCTTCCGAACTCACCACATCCCAAAGACTCTGAAACATCGAATGCAAGAGTACTTCCAGACCATGTGGTCCATGAACAATGGCATTGACCTCCACGAGGTCAGTACCACCACCACCACCACCACCACCACCACCACACAGTCTAGTTCCGCATGTCATGCAGTTGCCTGCTACTGCCAAAGCAGCATCAATTCTAACAGAGCAGTATTTAAAACTTGCTAGAAAGCAAGCAGCAATTGACCTTTATGAGGTATGAGGCAAATCTTGAAACGGTTGCCTGAGAATGTACAGTTGTAATCCTGTGATTAACACTCCACCTGCTGGGTTAATGACATTCACTGCTTCCCACGGGCATCAGTGATTATGCAAAACAGAAAGAATGTTAACAATGTCATATTGTGGCTATTACTGTAACACAGTTGTCCTAGGTTTTCCTCCTCTCATACACATAATATCAGTGAAATTCTGGGAGAAACACAAATAAAATGCTCACCAGCTCGCTCGACTTCCTCCACAGATTTTGAAGGATTTTCCCGAGGAGATGCGGGGCGAGATCGGCCTGCACCTGAACCGTGAGATCCTGTCGCTGCCCATCTTCGAAAGCGCCACCCAGGGCTGCCTCAAGTCCATCACTCTGCAGTCCCGCAGGATCTTCTGCGCCCCCGGGGAGTTCCTCCTGCACAAGGGTGATGCTGTCAACTACATCTACTACCTGTGCAGCGGCTCCATGGAAGTCCTCAAGGATGAGATGGTTGTCGCCATCCTAGGTGAGTTTTGTCACCATATTTATTAACTCCAAAATTATAGAATAATTTTTCATTACTAATTCTCTCTAGATGGGTTTTGTCATCCCTTTCTACTTCTAAAACCATAACATAATTATTCATGAATATGTGTCAAATGAAATCACCTTATTTGATGTTTGGGTGAGTGTATGTTTGGGTAATAATAATAATAATAAAAATAATAATAATAAGACTGCTTGTAAGGCACTGAACTCCACACTAGTATTATGCTAAAAGTGCAGACATAAACAATGTGATACTGCAGATTTTAGTTCTCGAAGAAGAGAGTTCAATTTTTTTCTGCCCTGATAGGTAAAAGTGCTGTATCCAAATGTTACTTGGGGGTATTTGTGATAACCACCCTGCTACAAAAGCATAAGGACTTCTTGAATTTCTAAAATATTTTAACCTTCTTCCTGCTGGAGGCAACTAGATGCCCTGGTGAGATGTCTCTGATATGTCAGGCAGAGTCCTGTTCCACAGAACAATTGTAGCACTTCGAGAGTCATCTCCTAACAGTTAACATAGAGTTACGACTCTGGGAACGTTACGATCATTTTGTGGGACGGAACACAGGGCGGTTAAAATCTATCTAATTTGTTATGGGATGTTCTGTTGTACAGGTAAAGGGGACTTGTTCGGGACTGACATCACCTTCGAGGAGCCCATCAGTATCTCAGCCTGTGATGTCCGGTCTCTGGCCTACTGTGAACTTCTATGCATTAACCTCAAGGGTCTGATCAGCGCTCTCTCCCTGTATCCAGAATTCTCTGAAAAATTTGCTCAAGAAATTCAGCATGACCTGACATACAATCTGCGTGAAGGTCATGAAGAAAACTCCACAATCCCCTCTGAAGTAGGTGACATAGATACTTAGATTTATTCATTAGAAATTGCCTGTGCAAGCAGGTTTGGAATATCATTGCATATGGAATATCTGCCAGTGGTGGCCAGTAATACCTTTGGTCACAGTAGTAGCTAATAATACCTTTGATCACAGTAGTAGCCAATAATGACTTTGGTCACAGTAGTAGACAATAACACATAGGACATAATTTGTATGACCACAATTCCTCGTTTTTAATCTGTACTGCAACCCAACAGACTATTTCATATCATATTTCAGTATAGCTGTTGAATTTCCGAACAAAACCTTTTTTTCTGTAATATATCATATCGGGCCAATAGTCCTTGTCAGACATTCCATGGCAAATTTCGCGATTTTTGTTTTATGATGTTTTACATTTTTTTAATTGCCAATTTTCCAAATAATACTTCAACTCCCTGTCTTCGTTCATTTAGGAGGACGAGCCTGAAGAGGAAGTAGAGAGCCCACTGGCACCAGTCATCACTCTGCCATCCATATCGGAGGATGAGGAAGAAAACACAGATGATGATGACGATAACTACGACAATGTGGGCCTTGCCGACAAACTCCAATACGCCGATGAGGACTCTATCCATCTAAAAGATACGGCCCATTCGTCATCGCCTCTCCTCCACCAATCAGAAGCTGGTCCGAGGAACACACCACTGCCAAATGGAGATCTACAGGAAAATTCGAGGTGGGCAAGCCACTCAGTAGTTTGATGAAGTCCTACCAACAATAACTTATTGTCTTATAGACTGCATAGGGCAGTGTGGAACCAAAGGCCCTGGATTCACATCCCAGGAGCTCGGCTTCAATGTTCGTGACAAGCCATAATATAAGTGGAAGAATCTTGAAAGCAGCTCTAAACCCCAATTTTAAAATATATATTTATATAATAAAAACTGCATTGGGTTGGTTTAATACGTAGACTTAAGTAAACCTATTAAATTTGAATTGCAAATACATTTTATCGCAATATTATAATTATTTTAAATACTTAAAGATCTTGGAATATCAACTTTGAAGTGCAATGACTGAAGCCATTGTTCTTGCACTTCCAGCACTGACCGGCTGAAAGAAGGTCTTCCAAGTCACAAATCTTTTCTGGCATCCAAGAGGTACTCTCATCGCAATAGAGGTGCGAAGTTGATGCCTGGTCGAACACTGCCAATCCTAACTCAAGGTAACTATGCCACAAGTAAAGCAATAACATTTCTATTGCAACTTTTATTAATTGCAATCCATTTACTAGTAATTGTTGAGAATTGGTGAAATATTCTCAGTCAGTCAGTCAGTCAGTCAATAAATCCAATGATCGTTCAGTCAATCAATCAATAAACCAATCATCATCATTCAATTGATCAGTCAATCAATCATATCAATCAAAATCATTCAATCAAGCCGTCGAATCAATTGGTCAATCTGTCAGTCAATCAATCAATTAATCAACTAACCAACCAATCAATCAATCATCTCCCATGATTACATATATAACATGAATGCGTTCTGTTCCAGTGTCACCCAAGCAGTCCCAGGAGGCAGTTCTGGTCCACTCCCTCAAGGTGGAGATGGAAGGTACACGCGCCACAGTAGAGGCCCTGGAACACCGTCTAGACAGCATATCGAGGGAGGTCAAGTACATTGGCCAGAACGTGGAGTACATCCTCAAGGCCATCACTGCACTAGCAATGCCTTCCGAGTCACCATCGCCATTCGGGAAACATCACTTTTCCTACGGACATTCTCCGGACACGGATGGTTCATCATCATTGACAACGCAGGTCGGGTCTCAACACAGCAGCTACAGCGACAGCTTGCCGTCCTGTCACCCGAGTCGCGTGTGTCTGTCCCCGGTCTCTGGTGTACATGGCGGCTGTCCCAGGGAGATCACTTTCTGTCCCAAGGGACTTGCGCCAGAAGGTTTCCCAATACGTTCCTTGAAACACAGGAGGACCGATGACCCATTGACTTCCATGTCAAAGCACAAGATTGGTCAGCCGTTTTCAGAACCTAACGAAGTTCACCCGTCAACCAGCAGTGTATCCAAGGACATTTTGCCATTCTCTGGGGATGCAGAGCAGTTGGCGCCAAATCCAGTTACACAAGAACAAAGAGACCTCGGGGTGTTTGAAGGGAAAGGAGGCGATGTTCAGGGAGCATCCAGCAGCCAATTAGATACTGTGTTCCATTGTGTTAACGAACTGAAAGAACCAAAAACAAGAGTTTTTATTGGTTCTGACGATGTGAAGCATAAAACAACAGAACTGTGATATAGGTTTGATATTGTCAAGTTTACTGTGTATCGAGTCCCCTGTGTGTTCATTGTCCACATATGCGTTTTATGCATCATGTGTGTCGCTGTCACATGAAACTACTGACCTGCAGTTCCAACCAACGATCATTCGAAATACATTCACTTGTTGTTCCTATTCTTCAGTGGTCATACAATGTTTGGCTACATCTTAACCAATTCTGAGATTTGATTTCATTCAGTAGTTCCTTGTGCCAAACAAATTTTTATCTTTTCTCTGTTTTTTTAATTTAATTTTTATATTTTTTACATATTTTAAACATACATGTATTCATCTTTCTGTGATGTTGGGCAGTATAATTTTCACTTGTCTCTTTACTATTACTGTTAGATCCTTTTGTACACGTGCAAAATGGCAAGATGTCCCAATATACTTGCTGTATCAAAGCATAGGAATAGTTATATTAATATATAGTGTGTGATTAATTTAGCCTATACATTGCAGTTATGCTCTCATTATTACAATCATTTGCAAAGTCAATATTTTTATGTTCATCATCATGGTTTGTCTTATTTTCCAAGATAGCTGCCACTTTCTTTACTTTTGAAATAACTTACAAAATTACACACACTGTCACTACAGAAACTACTTGCTAGATAATACATAAGAATTTCCATACAACTTTCTACCTTTTATCTTGGATATCCAAAATGATACTATTAAATAACAGGTATACTTTGAAAATTCATTGTAGTATGTATAATGAGAATATGATCACAATTATCAACATATATATTACCAGGAATTCAGTGCCATATGAGCTACAGAACCATTCAGTGAATTCTCCACACTAGTCATGTTTCATATAATTATTTTCTAGTAATTGCTGGAATTTATAATAATTATAGTGTAATGTAATTTCAAGCGTTTCTCCTCACTTGGAACAATTTCCTTGAAAGAATTCTGCTTTTTTAAAAACAATAACACGTTTTAGTAAGTACATGTACATTATTTTCTTAAATTTGAAGATGGTAACAAAGTGTGTCCATAGTTTGGACTTTTTCTGTAAGAGAACTTCTACTTATAATTACTAATAGTTCTATTTGAAAGAGAAAAACATTTGCCTCATCAAATGGAAAGAAGTATTAAATGCTGTAGCTATCATGCATGATGGATTATGTTGCATGCCTGTATCCATTTTATAGCCAACAGGCAATGGTCAATAGTGATTCATTACTAAATTAATATGTGCTACAAAAATGGAACAAAGTCAGCATGAACCCTCCCTCTCCCTGCTGATTAAACTCAGGTACAGCTCTTTAGGGCATCTCCGGTTGCCTTCAGCATGGAGAATGATGGTATTCTGTTATCTTTTAACATGGCTAGTGGTAGTTTCAAATTAGTAGAATTAGTAGCATTTTTATTTTTCCGAGTGACGGTATCAACTTTCCCTCCCTCCCCCTCCTCTCCATCCCCCATCCCAAGTACTAATGTGGTTTCAAAACCATTGTTCTCTCAACCGTGTTCCTGTGGAATCCATCAATGTAATAAATACAGATATTCACCAGTGACAGTTGATATCTATACACCATGTTTAGAGGAAAGTAGTCCCAAAGAGTGTACTATGGAACAAAAGTGTGTGGAACTGTACATTAACATAGATCTAAATAGTATATGAATCTCATTTGAATTGCAATAGGATATTGAATGTAGTGTAATCTACCATATTTTCTCTATTAATTCGAACAGAAAATAATTAGATTTTAGAAATAATGTTACGTATTGACCGATGTGATAACCTATTTAGTATATTAGTATTTGTTTAATATACATGTATATTTATAACAATTGACTAATATCTAGTCCGATTCAGAATTATTTTGTAATTAGCAGGCATTTTCTCAAGACAGATATATTTGTGTATAAATTTATTTGATGGAAAGGGCTAAATTGGACTCTTGATTGGTAAGGCTGAAATGTACAGACTGGATGGAAGCATTATTTGATTGGCTGCAGACTTGTGAACTACTTGCCTCCCTGTGAGGTGATTGGTCAACTGACAAAGCATCCTGGGTGAGAACGTTTATTTCAAAAGAACTCTACACTACCTCCAACATAGGGTGTTATTTTTGTAATGTGGTCCAAATGTAGAGGACTAGTTCCCATTCTTTAATTTCAAACAATGAATCATTCCTATGAACAGTATAAAAACCGATCAAGCATGAAAACATTTGATTGTCAACGTAGAATGGTTTATTTGAGAGAGAGAAAAAATGTCATTACATCTTCACGGTCTTGGGCACAATCATTTAACCTATCTCATTTCTTAAGTTTTCAATGTTGAAAATGGACAATTGATCTTTTACAATGTTTTGTTTGTAATGCATGTTATTTTGATATTTCACCAAAGGTGTAAATGGGCATGTTTCCGTCTGAAGCATCAACAGGAGAACGAGGAAATTCTTGCATGTGTACGACTACCTCCAAGCTATTTTGACCAAGTTATTTTGAAGCACAAATTAAATTGTTTATGAGAATCATGTTTTTCATAATTATCCTAATAATTTTCATAGATTTTCTATTTTATTTTGTATTTTTAATATGGACTGGGGTATCTTATTTATGATACAATAATTTGACATTTCATCAACTAGTATCCAACCTCCAACTACACCTAATCTTTATCAGAGATGTTTGAGATGTATGATATATATTATTTTTTTTTCAAATGTCTATTGAACATGTTATTGACAAGTTCATTGTTGCACATTGTAGATTTCATTGTACTAGGATACATTGACTGGGATTTCCTGTGTAAAATAAATAAACATGATTTATTCTATATAGCCAATACAGTAGCCAACACATTCTTGACACATCCTTGGCTCAGTGACCACTCTTTCATACGCTTTAATACCTTTATTGGGAACCCCATTCTGAAGAAAGTGCGATGATATATTAAAAAGAAAAGTCTAAAAATACAGACCAATCTAAGCCTGCAAAATTCTTTTTCTTGCACACGTCATTATGTCAACAAACCATAAGGACTAAGAGCACTGCTCTGGTCGTCTCAATCTATGACCTTTTAATTCTTATCCATTTTGACCCAAGTAGGCCAAAATTATGTCAATGAACCCTAATTATTATTATTATTTTTACTTTTTTAATTGGGGTTTAGAGCAGCTTTCAAGATTCTTTCACTTATATCACAGCTTGTGAGTTTAGGGCAGGAGTAAACTCATAACATCTATTGACAGACCAAGGACCCTAATTATGTTTTTCCCAGAGCCAATAGAGTACAATTAAGGAAGCACTGGGCCTGTATATTAAAGGATGTAACCAACATAACGCAGACAGTTGGGAGTATAAAACAGGAGGTAGATTGAGCTTGTGTGAGAATTTTCACCTTCTCTTCGTTTATGCCAAAGGAGACCCAATGGACTATTTCTATGGTGCTAATTAGTGTACATATATTTATTGTTGCAGCTTTCCTATATGAATATTATATATTCTGCTGAATAATTAGTGACGTGTCTTGTAACAACAAATGTCATTGAAAAGTTGAAACCCTTTGTAAAATTAACATTGCACCTTCAGTTACATGCCGATGACATTCTTTGAAACCAATCAAGACATGTCAATTATTGACAATCAGGATATATAGATATCAAAGATGTACATTTTTGTATTACATTATAACCAGTGTTTGAAGAATACATCTTGAGTTTTACTCTTGTAACATATTCATCTGATGGTTGCAATTGTTATAGAAAGTATGTATAATACTGTTTATAGTTAGGAGTCATCCATGTTTATCAACATTTTTTGAGCATACAGGATAGTACTAATGTTATTCAGCAGGAATTTGATGGTTTTGAGAGAGAAAAAAAATCAAAAATGTTAAATGGCCTGCCATAAATGTACAGTTTATATGCTCAATAAATGTTGATAGTGTATGACCCCCAATAAATGTACATCTATATATGGATATATCCTGGCAATCATGTAGAAATGTACTAGTATTTGTTATTAAGTGAAATGGATATGTTGGAGATCTCAAATTGTTAAGCAACTCAAATATATCGCTGTAATTATATGAGATAATATGGTAACTTCCTGTGATTCTAGATGAAATGACCAATGATACTGCAAGTATTGAAGACTCATTAGTGCTAACTTGTACAGTTTAAGATTGTATGGCATTGGTTCCTCATCGTTAATGTCAATTTACCATATAACATGCACCTGTTAATTCCTATGCTGAAATCATTATTGTAATAATATCATATCCTATCATATTCTATCAGATCAGGCCCCAAAATTATTTTTAATATGATTCTATTTGGGGATTTGTGAACAAAACATGAGTTTGTATGGTACTCAAAAAAAGTGTCGTAATCTCCGGTCCAGCATTCTATTTCTGAATAGAAAATTAATATATAATATGAAGATTCATTTTCTAGTACTCTTCTAGATCTACAATATTTTCGCCAGGACATGTATGAAGAAGGACCTATATATAATGAATGCCAGTTAAAGAAATTACTTTCATCGATAGACATGTGATGGTACATGTGTATCTTCATGAAAGTTGCATACAGTGTAGTTTGTTGGAGGACTTTCATCTTGTTTGTTTCGGTGGGGTCTATTACCCAGACCGGGAACCAGACCCAGAATTGTGGTCTATTCCCTGGGCCCAGACCCAATTGGCTCATGTGGATAGGGTTAGAGTTAGGGTTAAGACAAATATTTTATTCATATTTTGGGTCACGTGTGAGCCAATGAGATTGCCGAGAATTGGGTCTGGGTCCGGTGAATAGACCGCAAGTCTGGGCAGGTTCCGGGTCCGGGGAATAGATGTCATTATTTGTTTCTTGTTGATTATTATGGCAGTGATCTTACCTCCACCATTAGACATTGTTTATATGTCAGTGACAGTCCCTCTTATATATCATTCATACTGTCATTTTTACAATGATATTAAAACCTGATATGAAACATGTGTCATTTGTTGATCTTCATTATTCCCCCTTTCGTGGAGATTTGGTTTGGTATGAAATTGGAGATTAGAGCTGCTTTCGAGATTATTTCGCTCATATGATGGCTTGTCTATTTATAGCAGGAAGAAACCTGCAACACCCATGATACTGGGTGCTGCAGTGAACGTGGAATGACTGACTGGTACTGAAGAACAGTGAAGAAATGTTCATGTGCATTCTTTATTTACAACACATATGATAGAAAATACACTTGACTTTTCACAATTACTGATCAGACAATCACAAGGCATTGTCAATAGGTCAAATATGAGTTTTGTCAGAAAGTTAGTCTAAATTTAATTAACATATATATGACTGGCAATGGTGTATGGATGACGCAAGATTGGTGAGGAAAGCCTAACCTCCGAGATTACAAAACTTTTAAGTAAGATTTCATGCTTGCTCAAATTTGACATGGGGATTTGTGAACAAAACTTTCAGGAGCATGAAATAGTACTCAGAAAAGTTTCATAATCTCAGGGCCTGGTGTATGCCATTCCACAGTGAGATCTATTCCCTGGACCAGGAACTGGACTTGCGGTCGATTCACCCAATTCCTGGCAATCTGATTGGCTCACGTTACCCAAAATATTCATAAAATATTTTCCTAACTCTAACCATAACCATGTCAGCCAGTCAGATTGCAGGGAATTGGGTCCAGTTCCGGGGAATAGACCACCAGTTCGGGTCTATAGAATAGACCCCACCTCATTCCACACCTGAACAAGAGGTTATCACAATATATGCAGTCAAGGGTGGGCTTTGACAGTGGTGCAGTGCGTGGTCCCTGTCCATTTCATCCAACACGATTGGAGAAGATCGGCCTCCAAGGTTATGAAACTTTTCAGAGTAGACTACAATTTCAAGCCCACCTAAAATTTTGTTGACAAATCCCATGTCAAATTTTAGTGGAGCTTGAAATCATCATAATCATATTGAAAAACATTCGTAACCTTGGGATCTCGTGATGTCGACCTAAGGCCGGGTGGAATATGTGTTGCGCCAGTAAATCAATGACCACATATGACACAAGGATAATACGCTATCTTTAGAGCAGAAATTAATATTTGAATATTCATGAAAGAATATTAAATTATGAATATTAGAACAGTAAAAACAGCATTTGAATATTCGAACACATTTGTATCAATGTCATAACAAAGTTTGAAAAAAACCATTTCTCGCTATTGACTCATTGAGATGAGTTGTAGATTGTACGTTTTTCTGTAATACCTTTGAGACCTTTTTTAAATATTATTGCTAAATATCTAGTCAGAAAAATGGACATTTACTGACTGTACAATTGAGATTTGAGACAAGTTGTTTTTTTATCAATAGGGTCACAATATGACCGGAAGTGTCACTTTATAGCACATTACATTATAATAAGATCTCAAATGAATATTCGAATGCAATTAGAATGC
Source organism: Lepetodrilus schrolli (assembly GCA_032361225.1). Lineage (NCBI taxonomy): Eukaryota > Metazoa > Mollusca > Gastropoda > Lepetellida > Lepetodrilidae > Lepetodrilus > Lepetodrilus schrolli. The sequence goes on along the minus strand of JAUTBT010000269.1, from coordinate 361 downwards.
TTACAAACGAATATTCAAATAGCATTTTTACTATTCGTTTCAGCTCCAGTTGGATGTAGAGTAGATGTGAGTGTGAGTGAGTGAGTGAATTTTTGTTTTACATCACAGCGGGAATCTTTCATCCATACGTGACGGTGAACTAATTAACTATACAATATAAATGGGTTAAAAATAAAAAGTTTGATTAAAAGTGAATATATGATTGAATAAATAGAATGATGAAATTAAAATTGAATAAATATTGTGATTACAATAGAAATAAGTATGCAGTGGTGAAAGATTACAACTTGTGATATAGACCAATTTCTTTTAAAAACGATAGGATGAGGTGCCCAGGAACCTGGGTGAAGAGATGTTTGAG
>JAUTBT010000268.1:0-11364 GCA_032361225.1 Lepetodrilus schrolli | reverse complement strand
GTTGTTCCCCTGCTTGGCGCTCAGCATTAAAGGGGTAAAGCAAGGACTGATCGGCTCGGAGTCAGTATACTGTGTCTAAGTGGGGTATTCATGTTTTATCTGCGGCATGTGATACTCCAAGTGAGCTAGCACAATAATCCAGACTAGTACAAGCAGTACATATGAACAAATCTTGAGAGTGGCTTTAAACCCCAAATCAACCAACCGTAAACAGTTATGACCCCATAGATCATTGTGACGTCATGACGACCGCTCTCGACACGTATTGTATGTCATGCCGTTGTCATAGCAGCGGGAAATGAGTGCAATATTTGTAAACCTCCCAGGCGGGGTATATGGATATTTTTTAAAGTACGTAAACAGAAGAAACTTACATGTAAGGTAGGATAAAATGTGTTAACCCCCCAAAATGCACACATTACATAATAATATTACGTCATAAAATAATTTAACAATAATTGTTACAAAGTGAACCTCTTCACAAGCAAGCCAATATATCAATTCCGTAGCAAGCTCTTATAACAACTGACGATATCAGCTCAATCCAAGTCTTTCTATAGTGGAACGCATTAGCCAAGCATAGCGATGCTAATTATTCCATTACTTGTTATAGCTCCATTATGTAATCGTTACAATGTACGAGCAGTAAGTGATTTTCCGAGGAAAATACCTTGGTGCGCACTATTTGAATAGGTGTATTTTGGTAGCCATTTGCCAGGTCTGTTTCTGATACAGAGGTCAGTATGTTATCTAATATAGCAATTGCATCGCAACTATTCATCAGAGTGCGTTACCAATTATGTTCATTGTTCAATGCCAAGTATTTATGGAATTATTTTCCAATGTTGCACAATGGCAAAATATAATAGCAAGTATATTTCTCTTACGCGAGGAACCTTGGTATGAGATACAGTTAACAGTAAGATGTATGGTGGAATAGAGGTCATAACGGGCACGGTTAACCATGAAGTTTCATGACAATTGTACAAATTCACTTAGGATTTACATGCATTTGTCTACAACATATAGAAAACTCCAAAACCAATCTTTCTATTTCATAGGATGGTTTCTTGAGGGTATCTTGAAAAGTAATATATTTTAGCCCGCACTTTTTTTTCTACAGGCACAACAGGGTACGACTTTAATAGCAACCATTTTATCTGATTTATTCGTCACATTACATCTATGTGTACTAAGTGTACTCGTTTTTACCTGACCGGAATGTCCCACGATGTGTGTATTTATGAGATCTACCGGCTGTTAGCACAGAGGGCTAGCACATTGCTTATAGCCTCGGTGGTATAAACACAATAATTATCTGATGTTCTAAGTTTGTGTTAATGCGCCGTAAATTCGCGCAAGCTGTGATGGGTGGAACGATTAATGATGGAATTTGGTTCGTTCACTTCCGGTTGAAGTAAACTCTTTCATGTAGATCACAGTTGTTCCCCTTTACTTGTAATGATATACCTATGTGATATACAATGGTGTGAAGACGTCTGTTACTTCTATTCATTTTAACGACGATGCCCAAATTAAATTATGTTAAACTTCCTATACGTTCTGGTAGTTAATACGAACTGGGTTAATAGTTATGAAACCTCACTAGCTATAACAACGAAATGTAGTGTTGTTACAGCTTTTTCTAACTCATTGTTACAACAACATGTAGTGCTGTAACAACATATGCTACCTCGATGTAGCACATTAGTCAGGATGAGTTCTAACTCTGAGTGCGGTTACAGCTTAGGTTATTAGGTCACAAGTGCACCATTGCAAACAAATATATAATGTGGTAACCACTTGATGCACAGAACCGGTAGACAAAAGTAGCGCTGTTACGTACTAGCATTAGGTGCCTCATAGTAAAACTACTATTATATCCAACGCATAGTACATTAATGTCGTCCACTACTTCATAGCGTTAAAGGCATAAAATCACGAGTTTGTTTAAATATTTCATGATCAAACGTATTTTTAATTGAAAGTGTGTATATTTGATGTGTCTACACAAATATATTGGGTAACTAGCTACATTTTCCGCACATCCCATTGGTTTTCAATATTTTCATATTTTATTATTTTTAATATGTATAGCTACGAAGCTGTATTGGTACCAGTAGTCGTGAAAGGTTACTTTGATCGTGTTCAGTGATTAGAGTTATCCCCCTTAGTCTATTAGACTATAGAAAATTGAGATATTACAGTATATTACCAAATGATTATTCAGGTTTTGCCGGAAATGTAAACTGAAATGGAATTTTACCTATGCTACAGCGAGGTACAAAAGCGATTATATGTATGCTAAGGGCATATACTTTTAAACTCCAATTCGGTCCAAAACGACAACTTAATCTGTGATAGTATGCCTTTAATGCGCCGGACAATGGGCATTACACAGACCTCTCCACAATAGTAATACTCCCCGCTTTTGTTAGATGAATGCTGGATGCTATAGTGTTACACTTGGCCTGCGTCCATTAATGTTCATTAAACGTGTACGTAGTTATCAATCAGTATTTAACATTGATTGCTGACACGTCGAGGTATGCAAAGCAATGATGAACTAGGAACTATACACGCTAAGCTCAAAGCAATTCTCTTTAAAAGAGCATACATGTATATATATATATATATATATATATATATATATATATATATACAACAAAATTAAGTAAAAGCCAATAGCTCTTTTGACCGTAATAATTTAGCTTTGTAACTATTTTAACAAAGGAGAAATTACAAACATCTACAGGCTTCAGGCACTATTCACAAGAACATACAGACGCATTGGAAGACGACTGGCACTAGATTAATCAGCAAACAGAACTCCGTAACATTTTGCATAAAGCTTCTCCACAAAATATCTGCCGGTGACCCTTATTTTATTTTGTTGAGTATATATACGGTAATCCAACACCCTTGAATGTTCAGGCGCGATACTAGTATTAATGTATGCTTTATAATATATGTATTACGTTATATTTTCATTGTCCATACGTGTATTCTTTTCAGACTGTACACGAGATATACAGACAGTACATATGTTCATGTATATACAATCCTGGTATTGCATTATATACTACATAGATGATTGATCAGCAGATTCACGTAGTCCGGTTATTGAGCGAATAGTCGCATGCAGAATATAACCCTACTTCGCCTTAGCTCAATGGATCGCTCAACGTATAATAACGTTCTGCTAATTTAGAAGTGTTGTCATTAATGTGCAAGGGAATCATTTGAAGCGGGTCCCTCGAGCGACGTTATTGGCGTATGTTGTGTGTAAGGGTAGAATGCGTGGAATTACTTCAAAGTATGATAGTGTACTGGCATTGGTTCGTAGCAAATGTATTGGTGCACGTGGATTGTGTATGCAGGGAGGGACGGAGTGGAGATGGAGGTGTGGGTGGGGTGGGAATAGGAGGGATGGAGGGATATATATATACATTGTGTTTATGGACGAACTGGACCAGATGGTGGATTTGAGGAGACGCGTGTGTGTTGGTGAGAGAGAGAGGGGAAGAGGGAGAGAGAGAGGGAGAGAGAGGGAGAGAGAGAGGGAGAGAGAGGGAGAGAGAGAGAGGGAGAGAGAGAGGGAGAGAGAGAGGGGAGAGAGAGGGGGGGTTGAGAGAGAGGGGGAGAGATAAACACACAGAGAAACACACACACACACACACACATAGAGAGAGAGAGAGTGTGTGTGTGTCCATGAGAGAGAAAGATAGAAACATACACAGACAAAGTATGAGGGCCTGTGTGTACGTCTCTGTGTGTAGTATAGTGGATATAGGTTGGGCCGCATCCTCTAAAGCTCAGGGCTATTACCTCATCACCGAAACGTACTGTATTAAATAGCAATGTCGGGGTGTGTACCTCCCTGTATCTCCAGGACGTATGGAGGTTTGGTGTTATATGAAGTGGAGTAAAGTGGCTGGGCTGGATTTCAGTGGAATGGTGTCAGATACCATAACGTGTGTGATAGTTTGATGTTCTGTAAATAAGGTATGTAAGCCATAGACATGTATGTTCCCGGATCACCGTGGCATTAACGCATTACTACCACCAGCTTACGACCAACACGGTATTCACGAATGTTTATAACAGTTCTATTATAACGTCATTAAGCAACGGTTCTACAAAGGTCATTGGTGATTCTGTGCCGTGCGCGTGTTCTCTGAGAATGCTAGTACAGGAATTGGTACAGGATGTGTACAAGGGAACCTCACTACCTCGAACCATCGTAACGTACGCCATAGATCCAGTAACATACAGCTAGCTACCACCTGGAAAAACGCTCTCGTAACGTACGTGTTAGATCCAGTTAAACAGTTATTTACCACCTGGAAGAACGCTCTCGTAACGTACGTCATAGATCCACTAACATACAGCTAGCCCACCACCTTGAAGAACGCTCTCGTAATGTACGTCTTAGATCCACTAACATACAGCTAGCCCACCACCTTGAAGAACGCTCTCGTAACGTACGTCTTAGATCCACTAACATACAGCTAGCCCACCACCTTGAAGAACGCTCTCGTAACGTACGCCTTAGATCCACTAACAGACAGTTATCTACCACGTAAATGACAGACGGCAATGGTGCTTCCAGAAAGATGTACCGCATGAATTCTTAGCCATTTTAGAAGCCGTTAGCAACAATAAAATGCGGTTATACGAGCTTGCTTGATTGAATGCATACTCCGTGTCTGTTAATTGGTTCGGCACAACTAGCAACAGACCTCAGTCACGCGTTTGGTGCATATGGTGAGAGCATGCACCTTCCTGCATGGAGGTACCAGCATTGGATCACATAGGGAAATGAGGATGTCGCTGCAGGCTGATTTATTAACTAATGCACACGCACATGTATGAAACCTTTACATGCCAATATGAACAACACAGATACAAGAAATCGAAAACGTCCCGCGTCCAGAATCCTGCGCCATTCGACATACAATGATATCTAATGTGCATCTCAATATACAATCACTGGCATGCTTAATCATGTTTATGTCTTCAACGTCTAACATAGATCTAATATACCTGTCAATAAACGGGGCATACGCATCGCTAATTAAGTTTATGTCTTCCAATCAGTTCGCTTATGATGAATCTGTCCCCTCGATATCCAATGGCGAAGCCCGTCGGATCATCTTGTCGCTGTAACAGCTGTAAGAAGATTGGAGTGACACATCCGTCCTTGTGTTTGGTCCTCGACGTCGGCTCGATGAGTTGTCCCAATTGTCGGAGCTACGTGCGATAAGACGTTAGTGTGAAAGCTAACGTTCTGGCACGTGGTAAACAGTAACGGGTTATATACTCCCCAGGGAGTTGAGAGGGAAAGTGAGTGCACACTGATCCATTCAGAGTTCCAATAATATTACACGTAGGGCTTTGAGCTTGCTGTCGAGCGTACATTTCGGGAATGATGGATATTTATATTATTCATATTCAAAATTATTGTTATTATTATTAATAATAATGTATCATTCACTAGTGTAAACTATAAATTTAACCTATTTCACTGTAAATGTCTGAATTCGTTTTAACGCTAGCGAGGCATACCATTCCACCGAGCCATTGTTACACCATACTCGTGGTGTCAAATTAACCGCTTTGTGAAAATTATACCATTTCTCACTTCTAAGAGATGCTCGGTATTTGGTGGGATGGGGCCAATATGTGCAAGTGCATAGAAACTTTGCCCTTCATTATTTGACTGACTCAGATTAATAATTCCATCATGCCCTATAACTCATTGAATTATTAGCTTATGACTAATTTCACTTGTACCAATTTTATCTCGTTCAGTACTTTCAATTAAGAATACGGCAAGAAGCAACGAAAGGAGTGATCTCCTTTTCCCCGTTACTTACTGGGTTCATTCATGCAGGTAATTCTTGCACTTGGTACATAATTAGCAAACTAGTTGCCACCTCCGACTCATTATGCATGTTTTAATTAGAATACGTACCTTCTCATAAATACCGACAATAATAAAGAACATTCCTCCTTTTCACGAAAAGTTCTTTCTAGTCTTCTCCGCGAGGTCATGGCGGTCAGAATCTCCTTCACGGGGAATACATATGTAAATAGTTGTATTACTTTGGCGATAAACAATACTTTCAAAGGGGATATTTCAACGATGGGTCATCTGGCCAGGCACTTTGATGACCTCTAGCCGGGAATAAGTATGTATCAGAGTGTTGGTGGTGGTCTACAGTAGTCAGCGACAATCGCTGCGCGATCGATGAACCGTCCAGTTTTGACACGCGTTTGCAAATGGCGGTTGTCCGAGGGTGATTGCCCTCGGAAGCCTCCGGAGAGTTAAGTCATTACCGGTTTGATGGTCGGCGCCGTCGATCGTCGCCGAGATTATGTCTTAAAGAAGCGCATTGAAAATAATTCGTATACATTGTCGAGTGTAATATGTAAATATGACTTCTCGTAAATCGACAGGATCCGTCTTCAAAGCACCCCGGGAAGTAGTTTAGTGACTTCCGTTTAGTATCCAGTCGGGATAAAGTGGTATTATCTAATGCCAGAGTTGGCTCAGTTCGTAATATAAATTGTATTTCATACGTTTTTAATAAAGGTCAGAGAGTGAGATTTAGCAACCGTATTGAACCTAATTGTTTCAACTCTCTCATAATTATATGTTTAGTGCGAGAGTATCTCTTTCATGATGGTATACTTAATGCGAGAGTACCTCTTTCATGATGGTATGTTTACTGTGAGAGTAACTCTTCCATGATGGTATGCTTACTGTGAGAGTAACTCTTCCCCGATGGTATGCTTACTGTGAGAGTAACTCTTTCGTGATCGTATACTTAGTGCGAGAGTACCTCTTTCATGATGGTATGTTTACTGTGAGAGTAACTCTTCCGTGATGGTATACTCACTGTGAGTGTAACTCTCGTCCATATCGATTCCCCATTTGCATAACTTTCTCATTCAAACGTAGCAACTCACCGAATCAAAAAACTTATCAGCAACATAAAGTACGCCAATTTCCCACATCCCCAAACCACACCATACAAAAAGAAATACACTTCAGCCACCACAATCACCTTACTTACACCCCAAACCACCGCCCCACCCACTCGCCCACCATTGACATTAACACCTGTCCTTACACAAAACCATAAAATCACACGCAAACGCCCACACACACACACACAATGATATACACAACAGCAGTTAGCCAGTCTGTCTGATTACATAAGAGAAAACGTCTTGCAGTTCATTGACACTGTATCAAACATTTATCTACCCATGGGCTGTCAATCGACCATTGCCATGTGTTAATGGAGTGTTATTTATGTTCCGTCTATTGAGTCATTTACAGGCTGAGTTATACTGTTAGATCCTATAATTATCATGGCGATTTTTGGGTGATCGTAAATCAAACTATTCGTCTTAAGCCGACTTGCTTAATTCTTTGTTCGTGAATATCGGTATTGTAACGAGGCCAATAGTATAATCCTATAATATTGCGAGGGTCTTTCTACCATGTCATAAAAATGGACAGCATGGAATTTGATGTGGGTGTTCGATAAGAATAAAATACCAAAGATCAAGTCAAGAAAACCGATTGTATTTATGAGCGCATCGCGAAGTCTCACAAAAGGAAAGCTTGACACTTTATCTGCTGTGAATGTAATGATTTGAAATATTCTTGAACAAATAGATCCATTAATGTACACAATTCCCTGTTCCAAGATCAGCAGGACACTCTCACCTGGATTATTTGTGAGCATCCACGTTAGGTGTTCTGACCCGGATACCTAACAGGACACCTAACTTTTCTTTTGCTGTGGGTCTGATTAACCGTATCTGTGCTGCGGGCAACTGGATATGCCCTAAAGAGCATTACGTGTGCCTAATCCAGCAGAGAGAGGATTAATGTGTGACTTTTAATAGTCTAAATTCCTTGACATACACCTTGCCCGGAATTCCTCTCGCTATTGTGGCTGTTAGTGGGTCACATTTGTTTTTAGAATTTCTAAGAATGTCCCAGAATTTACTAACTTCCGGTGATAGCCAAACACGAGTACTAGGCCTAAGGTTGACTAAACTCCAGATACAATCTTAATACACCGTTAATAAGGATCGTGTGCTTACATTTCTATTCAATTCAGAGATGAATCACGTTGTTCAGCATGGTCCACACGTGATAGATCGGGATACAACGTAAGGTACTTAAATAAATCAACAGCCATGCACATGTCACCGTGTAGGTTATCACCAGAATCTTGAAACTGAATATGTCTAAAAATAGAATTTCACCCACTTATGCGCGCTATTTTTATACACAGCTGGCGGGTTAATACGTTTAATATCTCTTTTTACGACATTTTAAATCTACCGTGGTTGCCATCGAACCATTACCTGTCTATGGTGTCAATGTCTGTGATATAAAGGCTTACAAAACCACATAACATTGAGCATGATGCTTTATTTATCCTTGACTTTTAAATCCCGTTTCTTAACAGCAACCGTAAAATGGTGTGATTTATGCTGAAGTAAAAATGAAAAGTGATGTTAATTGTAACGAGGTAAACGTTTTAAATGGTGTGACTTGTACTAAAGTAAAAGTTTTAAATGGTGTGATTTCTACTAAAAGTTTAAATTGGTGTTACTTGTACCGAAGTAAAAGGTTAAAATGGTCTGACATGTATTGATGTAAAATGAAACTGAAATCATCTACACTTTCTTTGGTAAATGCTAAATATAATCCTCTAAATGGTTGTATATCCAGTGCTTGTAATTGTAGATAGAGTTACGTACTTAGTTACGGTGTTAGTATCGGTTCATTCCAATGGACAGCTATATAGCAGTGTTAAACATTTGGCTATCATTCATGTATAGATATTCTCATAATTATCCTGGGATATACGTCTGGATTCTGTCTGCTTTACTAGCTGCGGGTTATGGGTTACACTATTGTACAGGTTCGTTTGATCATTAAAAGTTATGTGCTCAATATCCTGCACATGCGCTCTTAACTCAACGTTTTATTGGAGACTTCCGGTTGAGGTGTGCTAAAATGAAAGCAACGGAGAGTTTCCAAATGTTTACCCCAGGTCATAGCACTACATCACACGAGAACCGGTATCTTGATTCTGTTGAACTTTGTGGGGTTTGGCAATACAGGTAATCGAATAGATAGATTTTATCATTGTTTTTGTGGGTGATTTGCTTTTGTTGATGTAATTTTTTTGTATTATATTTAGATATCTTTATTGTATTTTTTTCTCTCTCTCTCTCTCTCTCTCTCTCTCTCTCACACACACACACACTCTCTCTCTCTCTCTGTGCTATTTTTTAATGTGTTTTCAATCTAAATCGATCAATATTTGTAACTATTATTACATAACAAGAAAGTCGATGTAAATATACATTTGATGTACTTCCGGTACGAAATCACGTCTGGCAACAAATATTAAATAGAACTCAGTAATATCGAATATAGGAATATTGACCGTATGGTAATTGCTATACGAACATGCCTTTCACTTTTCAAACGGAAATAATTTAAATACAGATTATTCAATATCACGATGACATGTTTTTTCTAAGACGCATTTCCTTCTGTACTCTGTTAGAGCTTGTGTTGACTTGCCGATCAATGCATGATAGGATTGAATGCTGTAATATGCTATTAAGTGGCATTAACTGCTGAGTTGGCATTGGAAGCGTTCAGCGAAGCTTATGTGGCCAAACCGGTGCACCATAGCACTACTATACCTGGAAGATTCGATACGTGCATGTTTTAACATGTATACTCACCGACCCGATATCAATGTACGTACTTAATATACTTAATATGATTTAATCGTTGTTACGATACCTCATAAAGATAAAGTTATAATATCAGTTATTTATCTATGCCATGGGTTTCGGAACTGTCTTCCAGACACGAGCAATGGTATGTTCGTATAATGTGCGAGGGAATATGCTATTATAGAATTGCTAGGTATAAAATAGTACATGTTTGATTCTCCTTAATATTATTATACTTGTATTTATTAAAATCATAACTTCGAGCAGATAATGAGACAGTATATACGAGGATCAAAATACAGTATACTTCAATCAGACAGTAACCAAGATTAAAATACAGTATACTTCAATCAGACAGTATACATGGCTCAAAGTACATAATACTTCAATCAGACTATATACATGGTTCAAAGTACAGTATTCTTCAATCAGACCGTACACAATTAAGTACAGTCAGACAGTATACAAGGTTCAAAGTATAATATACTTCAATCAAACAGTGTACAAAGCTCAAATACGCTATACTTCAACCAAACATTACAAACGGCTAAAAAGACAGTATACTCCAATCAGACAGTATTCAAGGCTCAAAAGACAGTATACTACTCAGATAGTAAACAAAGTTCCAAAGCACACCATACTTCCTATGCAATGTGCATAAACATGTATTATGGACGTTATGCTGTGTACATCAACATCTTGGTTTTGTTATACACACTCACCAGCTTGTCGACACGCTAATGGATTTCCGTCATTCTAGGACTGATATAACTCTGGGGAAACATAAGTGAATGAGCTCCTATATGCAACGAACAGGTGGTGTAGTCTTGCGGTACCGTGAAGTATGTCTTGGTAATACACGGTAATAGCCAATTGATGTGTTCTGTCAATATGGCTGATGAAAGATGTAATTAGTGATGGCATGTTGCTTGGCAGTCGATCTGTGTATGTGTCATTACCATTGTAGACATAAAGATGACAAATTGAAAATGGCATTCTGACATTGACATACTGGTATTGACACATACAGTGTGACATGCAGACAGGGATGTACGGACAGTCACTCTCACACACATACACACACACACACGCACACACACACACAGACACATGTATGTGACACTGCCTCAGTGTGTATACATATATATATATATATATATATATATATATATGAGAGAGAGAGAGAAAGAAAGAGTGAATGTGTGTGTGTGTGTGTGTGCGTGTGAAACAGAGAAATTGATACACAGTCAGTGACACATAGACAGTGGCACACAGACAGAGGCACACAGACAATGACACTAGTAGTAGTAGTAGTAGTAGTAGTAATAGTATTAGTAGTAATAGTAGCAGTAGTAGTAGTAGTAGTGGTAATAGTAGTAGTAGTAGTAGTAATAGTAGTAGTAGTAGTAGTAGTGGTAGTAGTAATAGTAGTAGTAGTGGTAGTAGTAATAGTAGTAGTAGTAGTAGTGGTAGTAGTAATAGTAGTAGTAGTAGTAGTAATAGTAGTAGTAGTAGTAGTAGTCGTAGTAGTACTATTATTAGTAGTCGTAGTAGTAATAGTAGTAGTAGTAGTAG